>LTDI01000025.1:0-19770 GCA_001654545.1 Fusarium agapanthi | reverse complement strand
CTTTAAAGTAGGTTATAAAAGGAAGATCTAGGCTAGCTAAAAAGCAAGGCTTTCTAGCTAGCTTAAGTATAGTTAGGTTTAGGCTATAATTAAGGTAGCTAACTTAATAATATTAACTTAATAAAGCTTTACTACCTAGAAAGTAAGTAATATTTAAATTATACTAAACCTTAAAGATACTTAAATACCTTTTAAGGCTAATATATAAACTTAAAAAAATATTATTATTATTATTATCTAGGGCAGAAATACAAGCTAAATCGGGAATCGGGCATCTAGGCAGTAAGTTATCTAAAAAGCTTATAGAGATATATGCTGAGATGCAAATCCTGAATTAGGCCCTATGTTTCTTATACATGCAATGCATTATCCTGCCTGTGTCCTATCACAAGCCACTTCAGCAACCATTTCACCCAAATTAGACATCAGTGGCTTAGGTGCCTTGTCAGCCAGCGACGAACGGCCCGCTATTTCTCATTAAACCCCCTGCACAAAACGCGGCAACCCAAGCGCGTCAAAGCCCGGCCAGTTTCTGACCAAGCGTTACAACTATTTTCCTATCCTGATCTTCTTCTTTCCTATTGCTTCCCAGGCTCATTGCCTTACTGGAATACAAGCTCCGACAGGATATCAAGGGACTCCATACATTCTCTGCGACTCAGCCTTTTATTCGCATCACTGTTCTATCTCCTAGGGTTGTCCCGCAAACTGTCAAACACTTACGGAACGGGTTGTTTGATTTTGGAGCCAGAGTGCCCCAGCAACGATCTCTCAACTCAACTTCGATTTTTTCGACCACCACCACCACCAACCAACTTTCAACTCGTTGCGACAAGTTTGAAGATATCCTTCTCTTCGCCGGATGCGACCCTCGTTAGACTTGGCAATAAATTGTCGCAACCTCATGAAAATCCGACTTCTCACAGCACCCCTGAACCCTTTGTTTTAGTCACGATCCTAAGAGATGCGCCAACGTACCTGCGAACCCTACAATGGATCTTCATGAGCAACTCAGCCAATGGTACGAGAAGATTCAACGCTTCGACGAGGAATGCCATCTCCTGTGCCCACGCATCAACGACGAGGATAATGAAAACTACAAACTCGTGGACGACCCCGACTCATCGATTACGCAAGAAGAAAAGAATAGTCGGATTAAGGCAGGAAAGGAGCGACTAGAAGTCACATACTGGAATTGCCTGATTTTCGGCTTCGATCAATCAAGCCAAGGGAAATGGGGAGAGCAGCTCAGCGAGAGGCTTAACGGTTGCTTAAAGCATTGCGCAGATTGTGTCTATAATTGGCATATGCAACGCAGAGAACTCTTGCAGCAATTCCAAGAACGATGGAACGAAGAAGTTGTAGTCGATATTCGGTCGATGTTGGAGCAGAGAGATGTTGAACGAATCGACCTAAGCCTCCGATGGGCCAAGGGGTTTATCGAGAAGATCATTTCAGAAGGCTCTACTTTCAAGAAATCCCAACTCGGTGAGCATCTACCCGAGGTCCATATCTCTATATACGAGGCACTATGCTGCATGCCGTATATGGAGGATGCGGATCGAAGGATGACCTTTCAGTATGTTTTCCAGCGACTTCAAGGGAAAAGTGGCCTCAAACTTGGGACCAAGGAGCCTTTGCCTGGAATGACCTACTTTATCTTTGACCTCAAAAACCAGGATCGCCGGAAATGGGCAACAGATAACTATCGAAACCTTGACAGCAATAGTATGACATTGGAACAGTTCGACTGGGCTGTCAGCAGCGGTCTGACAAGGGCGATTGAGGACATTTCTAAAAAAGAGGCTTCAGCTGTGGACTCATGGCCTGAAATGGCGCAATTCTGGGAAGGATTCAATGAAATCCTAAGGACCTTGACTGCGGACGTCATTCTGCAGCGGTTGCGGAATCTTGAACTGACCGGCACAATCAGTCACATCTACGACCTTCTGTTCCGCCATATCCAGTTCTGCCCTGCAGAGAGTGTCTTGGTGATGACCATCACAATCCTCACAAACTTTCTAAAGAAGGCACCCAGGGCTTTTTGGGATGTTATCGGCGATGCCCGGCCTAATGTTATCGCTGACTTAATCTTTGCGAGTCCCGGATACAAGAATCTCCTTCGTCAATCTTTAGAAGACTGTTGGACTGGCTACGATGGTAGCATTTCCCGTGGCCCCTTTCCCACGTCTTGGATTGACCCATGGCTCCAGTCAGTCGGCCGCGATCGCAGGTATAACGCTTGCGAGATCTTAATGCACACTCTCTTCGAATCACTTGCGAGAGACGAGACTATTGGGGAACCGGGCCGTGCGGCGTGTATCCGAGCTGGATTTGATGCTTTACAGCTTACCATATCAACCTTTGTCGACCCAGAGACGAAGATTGGTGCGGGAACCACTCATCTCTACGCATGCTGTGCGTTCAACCTCGTTATGAAGTACAAAGACATCATGCTCCGGAACTTGCGTGCCCCTGGCGATGAAAGGGAAGGCTGGGTCACATTTCAAGTAGCAAATGCAGCTAAAAAGGCCATGCAAGCTGCCATGAAACTCGATATGAAAGTCTTTGCGGAGGAGTATATAGCTTGCCTGGAGGGCAGCCAGCTGCAATCCGCTGTCACCAGGGACTCAAAAGCTTTCTGGCAAGGTATCATTGAGATGTTCGATTTGTCAACCGAGCAGGTCGATCTTGCGAGAGATATCGTCTTGTCGCTAGAGCCCTTGATTGGTGTGGAACAGATCAGGGCCTTGAAAAGCGACGATAAACTGAATGATTCGAGCAAGAACTTCAACAAGTCTCTTGCTGCAACAATGGATATCCTTGGGAATCTTCTCGGTCGAATGTCCGAAATAGATCCTGCCACAGACCTGAATACCTTTTTTGACGATCGCCTGGCTTTCCAAGGTACTATTACACTCTCTACCCATGGAGAGGCAGGACTTGCTGAAGCAGCTGCCCAGCTGCTGAAGAGCTGGACCGGAGAGATTTCCCAGAGCGGCGCCTTCGAGCAAATGTCACAGCTGCACCCTGAGCAGACCCTCTCCTCCATAGTATGGGCCCTAGAGCGAGTTTTGAAACCTCCATACCCCTGGGGTCCCATCAGGCCCATGCTAAACATGAGTCGAGATATCCTCCGTGGTTTGACTGACCCCATGTCCGGAGTCTTGCGAGTCAAGACCCTTGAGCCTATGTCGGCTGCGAAGGTCTTGCGTTGGTGGAGTGAACAGTGGCGTTTTGTCTCTACTGCGTGCAGAAATATTGAGGGGTGGTCTCGATACATTCAGAACGCCGTCATGACAGAATTCTGCCGAGAAATCATGGAACTCGCTGAAGCCCTCGTCGCTGAGGATGGTCTCATCACATCAGCGATTTCCAAGGCTTTGAACAAAAGTGAAAAGGATACTATGTCGCAAATTCTTATCCCTGCCAAGCAACACTTTGGTGGAATGGAGAACATGATTCGTCTGAAGGACAAGTGGCTCGTTGATGTCACAGTCAGAGTCTTGTGCAAGATTCTGACCCGACTTCGAGAAAACAACCATGAGATCAACCCTGCCTCCCGCAAGCTTATCACTGATGCTTGCCTACCTACAAATATCCCGGGCAAGTTTGTCAGGTCAACCAATATGACTGACCAGCAGCGAGCAGAACTTCTTCAAGCCCTGGGACAAACAGATGATGAAATTCAAATCTACCAGCTCGGTGTTGCGCAGACACCATTAGTACAGAGACCCAAAGATGGGATCAAGAAACAAAGCAAACTTGACGCTTGGTCCAAGTCTGGCTCATCATTCAGCAGTACAACCACGGCAGCATCATCAAGATCTAATCGTGATGACGTGCTCGATCTCAGCAGGTCTATAGACAGCCCCATCCTTAGGCAGCTGGAGGCCAAGAAAGTTAAGGATCAGGCAAAGTCCAAACCAAAGGCTCAAGCTATGATCAAGCCTAGAACACAGATTGCCCCTGATAAGACGGAGATCGCGGCGATCAAGGAAGCCAGACAAAAGGCCAAACTTGAAAAAGAGGAGCGCGATGCTGCGGTCATAGCGAACGCCAAAGCTCTCAGGGGAGAAACTGTCCCTGGTGAGGGATCCGGCTTGCTTAGTCTCGGCCTCATCGGCAAGGATCACGGCCGAAGTGAGATAATGGTAAACAGTTCCGAAGAAGAATCTGATGAAGAGGAAGATGTATCAGATGCCGATAACGAACTAGCTACCCTTAGTACGGGAGGCCAGACAGCTTTGGAAGAAGCTAACAGGCGGCGCATTGCAAAGGCTTTGCAAGACAAAATGCGTAGACCAGTGAAGAAGGTTAGACAGCAGCGCTCAGTCAAGGATAGGAGAGCCAGAGTCATCCCTCCCATGGACAGGTTACACAACACAGTGCTAGCCTGGGACATTTTCCATGGTGGTAACGATCCTCCCAATGGTCCAGCAGCTTCAGAAGTTGCCACCAAGTATTTTGAACCCAGAATGTACCAAGATACCTTTTTCCCCTTGCTTGCCTCAGAAGCTTGGCGCTCTTTTGTCACAGCCAAGGATGAGCTCACGTCTCAGCCATTCGGTATGAAAATCGCAAGCCGTGCGAGCGTCGACAGCTACCTGGAGGCGACCTTCACGATGCCAGTGGTCCAAAGCAGAGAGCGCGGTGTTTTTGAAGGCGATATTCTTCTCGTCTCAGAATCGGAACAACCTTTGATCGATCAGACAGCTCGACATTGTTTGGCTAGGGTTCACCGCATCACCTACAAAAAGGAGCTGATCGAGATCACATATCGTGTGGCTTCCCGAAACAACCCCATGACACAGGTGTTGACCCCGAATGTTAGCGTCTTCGGAGTGAAGATCACTAACATGACAACAATCGAGCGAGAATTCGCTGCGCTGGAGAGTCTGCCGTATTATGATCTAATGGACGAAATTCTGAATGCTGAGCCGTCTCCTATTCTGCAATATGGAGACGAGAAGATAAACAACTGTATGGACAATTATGCTCTTAACCGAGGACAGGCTATGGCGGTTCTAGGCGCTCACGACAACGACGGGTTCACGCTTATTCAGGGGTAAGTCTCTCGGTCTTGGTCATGACGAAGCTAATATGAGCAGCCCTCCCGGTACTGGAAAAACGAAAACCATCGTGGCCATGGTTGGAACCTTGCTCTCTGAGCAACTGAGTCAACCAGGCAATCAAGGCATTCCCATGGGCGTACCTCTGCGACCGAACGGTGCACCAGGGGCACCCAAACAAAGCAGTTCCAAAAAGCTTCTTGTTTGTGCACCCAGTAACGCCGCCGTAGATGAATTAGTGCTACGTCTGAAGGCTGGTGTCAAAACGATCTCGGGGAAAACCAAGAATATCAACGTGCTACGACTCGGTCGGAGTGATGCCATTAATGCAGCTGTAAGGGACGTCACCCTAGACGAGCTTGTCAAAGCCCGCATGGAGGGTGATCAGACCAAGGATAAAGCCAAAGCCGGCCGTGACCAACTCCACGAGAATGCTGGGAAGGTAAAGGAAGAGCTGGGAAAACTGCGTCCCCAGCTGGAAGCAGCAAAGCTCATGGACGATCGAACCCTCTACAACAAGCTATCCCGAGAATTCGACGAACTGAAGCGACGCCAAATGTCCTATGGAAAACAAATCGATGCCGACAAGAGCAGCGGCAATTCTGTAGCCCGAGAGATGGAAATGCGGCGCCGCCAAGTCCAGCAGGAGATCCTCAATAACGCTCAGGTCCTGTGCGCTACTCTGAGTGGCAGTGGTCACGAGATGTTTCGAAACCTGGAGGATGTTGAGTTTGAAACAGTCATCATTGACGAAGCTGCTCAGTGCGTTGAGTTAAGTGCCTTGATTCCACTCAAATACGGCTGCTACAAATGTATCCTCGTTGGAGATCCTAAACAGCTTCCCCCTACAGTTCTGTCACAGTCAGCGGCGAAGTTCGGTTACGATCAAAGTCTGTTCGTCCGAATGCAGCAAAACCACCCACAATCGGTGCATTTACTGGACATGCAATACCGCATGCATCCTGAGATCAGCTTGTTCCCCAGCCGCGAGTTCTACGAAGGACAACTCGCCGACGGACAGAACATGCATGAGCTCAGGCAACAGCCGTGGCACAAGAGCGCACTACTTGGTCCCTATCGATTCTTCGATGTCCAGGGTGTCCAGGAGAAGGGCCACAAGGGCCAGTCACTGGTCAACACCAAGGAGTTGGATGTTGCTCTACAGATGTACGATCGCTTTAGTAACGAGTACCGCAAATGCGACTTGACTGGCAAGATCGGTATCATCACTCCCTACAAAGCTCAACTTTATGAGTTAAGAAACCGCTTCCGTTCGCGATATGGCGAGAGCATCACAAGCATAATCGAGTTCAACACCACCGATGCTTTCCAGGGTCGCGAATGTGAGATCATCATCTTCTCTTGTGTTCGTGCCAGTTCTACTGGCGGTATCGGTTTCATGACTGATATTCGACGTATGAACGTCGGTCTGACTCGTGCTAAATCATCGCTGTGGATTCTTGGTGACTCGAGAGCGCTTATTCAGGGTGAATTCTGGCGAAAACTTATTGAGGATGCCCAGGCCAGAGATCGCTACACTAATGGCGACGTCTTGTCTATGTTTAGGAAGCCCCTCGAAAAGGCAAAGCCGGGCGCTTACCTTCCCTCACCACCCCAAGCTCCTGACCGTGATGTTCCAATGCGAGATGCATCTTTGGGAACGTCGTCACTGCCCTCATCTCGTCCAAACTCACCGAGGGTCGAGGGAGCTCAGCAGCCAACGGCTCCCGCAACTCACATACCTGGCATTGCAGGAGGTGAACCGCCTGGAGTTCTGCCACGCTTTGCTGGGCCTCCTGTCATTCATACTTCGTCAAGCAAGCCTCCAGGAGAAGCACGAAAGCGACCTCATGACGGACCAGATTCAAACCAGCCAGTTCCTAAAAGGGTATGCTCACAAACATAACAAATACCGGGAACAAGGTTTTGTAAGCTAATAATTAAACAGATAGCAAGTGACAAGGCTCGGGGCGGTGGACTCATGAGCAAGTTTGGCAATAAGTCGCACCGGCCGCCCAAGGCTCCCACCGACCCTTCGGCAATGTCAGTAATGGGTCTGGTGCCACCTGAGAGACCGCCTGCAGCAGCACCGACTGGTCCCTCATTATCAAGCGGACCCCAAGCCCCAACAGGACCCAGAATTCCGACGGGACCTTCAAATCCGGGGCCGCAATATAGCAACAACCAGGTATGTCTAAAACTATGAGTTCGATGAGACGCTTTGCTTATACTGTCCCCAGCAACGACGCCCACCTCACCCGCCTTCCTCTCGCAAGAAGGGGAAGCCAAATCTCTTTGTCCCAAAGAAACGGTGAATTTCATGACAAAACGAGACTCTGTTTAGCAAGCATAGAGGAAGATACGTAGTAGATAGCATTTCTGGGCGTTGGAGGTCGTGCATTATTTCATTTGTACATGGCATCCACGAATAGGGCATAAAGGGCTGCGAAAGTTTTCTCCGGAGGATTAGACATTACCAAACATTCGTCACTCCTGGCTTCAGTCAGAAGATACGGTAGGCTGGCATGCATCATACATGCGCGGGCTGCCTACGGTGATATGCAAGGGGGCACGAGGCCCCCTCCTGTGGTGGCCGGATGGAGAAAAGAATCATTAAGCATTAAACCTGGCCAGCCTGGAAGATTCTGAGGCCAGCTGTCAAGGCCAAGACGCTCAACGAGACTCATGGGGATTTCCGTCAATGCTGGAACATGAAATGGCAGAGCACTGCATCATTTCCACCATCTCGTCGTCCACAGTTGAGGTTGATCGCGTCACGTGATGTCGTTGAAACAATTAATGTGAATGGAGGAGATGGCAGTGCATCTTTGCGCTGAGCCTAACCGATCGGTAGTGAGGACGATCATCAGCGGACAGGGATCGTGTCATTTCAACAGACAGGGAGAACGACAAGGGATCTTAGTTAGACGAGGCAACATGTACAGTACATACACGATCACAAGTGACAAAAGGATGGCTGTGCTATGATGTAAAGGCAAATGGCGATGGAGGCATTATTGACGACAGTGGCCTTTTGGCTTTTCCAAAGAGGGTCAATTCGGCCCAGCTTATAGAGAGTAGGGGATGACGCTAGACTCTAGAGATAACGCTCAGCCAGGTACACACATCATATCCTCTGGACCTCTGGCCCCTAGGTAACAGTTGGTAACTTGGCACGGTGATGACACTAGCGGTCTCCTGCAGAGGAGATCAGCAGTGGCGCTCGGAAGGGCTTTTGGCGGTTGAGCAACGACGACGCGGTATTGGTGATTGGATAAGTTTGTAACGACCTGAAGGCAGTACCCTGTGAGCTGAAAAGAGATGGCTACCGTCCTATTGGGGTTGTGAAATGTTTGTGAGATGTTGGAACAGGGAGATTACATTTCAGAAGACTCAAGACTCTTGATACGGAGCAAGAATAAACGATTTAAGGAGCCAAGCAAGTTCATCCTAAAGTTATTAAAGTATTATTTTCTTTACATACAAGGTCGGATTGAGGACGAAGTCTTGAGTTTTGCTATCTCCTGGCTACTGTACAGTTTGAAGATTGGTGCATACCTACGTAAGTGGTTCAGCAAGTCGCCGCCAAGTCTAGGACACAACAATGCGAACACGGCTTGGGTTTTCAGCTGATGCTTGGTTCATATTGGATACCTGTACCTCTTGTGAACCACCCGAGATACCGGAGGAGGTAACACAACTCACGGTGGTGACGACGACCAGCCAGCCAGCCAGCCAGCTGTAATCACTGACCGATGACTTTCGGCAACCAATTACTGTGAAATGTTTCTTTTTCAAGGGAAAGGTTTGCGAGCGGCTGGGATTTAAAGGTCTGTCCACCAAATGCATGCATGTCCGTACATACATCACTTGTGGTGGCCGGCAAAGAGACATGCATAAAGCGACAAGAGAAAAAAGCAACGAGGAAAAATGACGAGAACGAAGCTAACCAAGGGTCAGGACAGGAAAATGAGATCTCCAGCGCAAAAATGGTTACATAGGTAGGGATAGTTTGACAAATGAAACTATTTCTACGCCGATCTTGGTTGGCATCCCGAACAACCGGGTTGTCGTGCCGCATCGCGAAAGAGGCGTAATTACAACATCACGGAGATGAGCTGAGCTAGAACAAAGGAGCACGATCTCCCTTCTTTTGGTGAATCTGTGCTTCTGAGGCTCTGATTGGGGAATTAGCGACGACGTTTCCTCTCCATTAAATTCAACGGGCACAATTAGCTTTCGGATCCTGAGCTAAGACTAAATAGCGGCACTTGGCCTTGGTGGCGCTCGCTCCAGGGTTTTATGGGGAGTGACGGCATACATTGGGCTCCGGGACCTCTGTGATGTTTTTGTTCCTGCTGTCTTGTCTGTCTGTTCTGACGCGGCTGGGAAGGTCCCTTGGAACTGGGATTGACCAGGTTGAACTGGGCTGAACTGGAGGGGGGAGAGTGGGGATGAGGCGGCACCCCCAGGACATGTAATTTCTTCTTCTTCTTCTTCCTTTCAACACCATCAATTCTCAATTTTACATCTTTGTCACAATCTTGGCCTTGTTTTGTGGCTGTCAACTCAACTCAACTTAACTCAACTCAACTCAACTCCCAGTTTAAGATATACATACTTACATGTGAATTCGTCGTGACACAGACGATCTAGACTACCACCTACAGGGTTCTATCACTCGGGTCACCGGTCTGCAACCACCCGCCTGCTAATCTCCTTCCACGCCTCCAAAAGGGAGGACACGAGAAAAGCCCCGAAAGACAACCAAAGGTGAGACTAATTTAAGAGATCCCTTCGTGTACAAACCTTGTCCCCGTGAATACTCAACTGATACATCTACTTAGCTCAGGCCTGTCTTTCATGGATGCAAGTGCCTCGTTGCGCAAAAGCGTATAAGCCCATCCCATGTTCCGTGTCAGATGTTAAGCTGGCCCGACATGGCTCAAGTTCTTGGCCTTGCTCCTGAGGCCTCTGTCACGTCGGGCAGTGGCGCTTCCTGTCCTCGCACAACAATCCCCCCAGTTCTCACTTCTTCTGTGTCTGCATCTAATGTCCCTAAAACAAATCGTTATTCGTATCTGCAAAGGCCAGGCTCTCAAACCCAAGCTCAAGCACGTACCCGGCCAAGAGCAAAATCTGCATCAAATTTGCTAGGTGGCCCTGAAAAGGACAAGGACTTGCGTTTTCACGACGACACCTTCATCGATCAGCAGCAGGAGGGGGGCGGGGAACCGCATGATGGCCTTGCAGAGCTCATTGACTTTCTGAGGAATCACAGCCCTCCGTCAGGTAACTTTATGTCTATCCCTGATGGAATTTCCCCAGAGGACAGAGGGCGATGGTACAGGCTCCGAAAGCTGGGCAAGAGGAGTAAATCACTCTCCAAGTCGCCTCAGACCATTCGGCTTCCAGACTCAGCTGTCTCAGGCACAACGATAGGAGGACATCGACATATTGCAATTTCAATTCCCTTGGACGCCTCGCCATTTGGTCGAACTCCCAGGTCTCAGTATCCTATATACCAGCACCGGAGCGTGAAGCCTCTCACTTCCCAGTATGCTCCTACCAGGGCAGTTTTGAACGACAAAGGCGTCGTGACAGTGTTACGGACTGTCGCTGAGGACAGAGAATCATCGCCTTCGGTGAGCCCGGCAAACTCTCAGCTTCTTTTATCTACTATCCATCAAAGATCTCCAAACTCATCGATCAATGGACACTCTCCTCCGGCCCCTATTAATAGTAGTAACCAAAGTATGGCACCGGAATATTTGAACATTTTGGCAACGCCTCCTCCGAGGGTAGTGACCCCGGACCAAATCAGGAAAGCTAATGAGCAGGGCCGAGGATTTCAAAGCAATGAGCAGGGGAACACACATGCAGGAAGCCCAAACAACCAAGATAGAATCCCTTCACGGAGTCCCAGCTTGACAGGGGGTCGCTTCGTACACCTCGGCGACCTGTCCATCGATACTATGATGTCTCAGTCAACCAACACAGAAGCCCATCAGGCTCCTACTTCACCTGCCCGCCCCGTTTCCCAGGATGGATCTTACCAACCTTCGCTTTCCAAAAGCATAATGACCACAAGCGAGAATGATCCTGTTGTTGCAGAGGCTAGGCCGATCGAGGCAGGACCAGTATCAGCCAGGGAACCGCGCATTCGATTATCCACGAAGAAAACCGAAGAGCCTTCTGTCACTGTGATCACCAAAAGCCCACTACGTGTCCAGCGTCAAGGTTCTAAGAAACAGACAACAAAGGAGAGATCCTCAACACCTGAAGCCAAATTGTCACAGAGTCGCCGTGACAAGGTCAGGGACAAGAAAAAGAAGGATATGGAAGCTGCTTCTTTGAAACGTCGCAGTATGATATCTATTTCGATGGACCTGCAGCCCGATTCTGAGCAGGAGACTATCAAGGAGTCGCCTCAAGAAAAGGCAGAAGAGCCACCACCATTGCCACTCAGGTCTCCCCAACGCCAAAGCATGTGCCCCATCATGGTCGTCGCCAATGTCAAGCCATCGCCTCCCCCATCAGCGGTTATCCCAGCCCCCCCAAAGAGACAAACGACCACATACCCAGAGGACTTAGCCTCTGCTATGAAGTCGAAGCCGGACGAGGCGGCACCTAAGCAAGAAGACGACACGTCCAGTCGAGCAATTTCTCCATCTCCACCCTCATATCAGAACGGGTCACCGACGCCTCCCCAATCCGCTCACTCATCACCAACTCATAAAGTGGACTCACATGATAGAACATCCCTTTCGCGACGTCGGGAGTGGAGTGCTGCTCGAGAACAAGAACGTAAACGAAAAGAAGCTGCCTTGAACGCCAGTCCCCGACCGAGGGTAAGGAGGGCCGTCACTATGAGAGAAGACAACGGGGACAAGGCGCCCACCGTGGAAAAGGAGGTTTTGCGAAGATATGAGGCATACCGCGAGTACCGCATCAGAGAGATGGAGCGCAGAATCAGGAGATTGGAGCGCAATGGAGATGTCTGGCTTCGTGCCCTGGTGCCAGTATTAGACAATCTCAACCGCACGCTCGCTAATTCTCAAGACGGGCACCCAGGCGGGGCGAAGGGGTGGATCTCTGATGATGATCGTTCGAACCTTCAAACAACGTCTAAAACGAGACCATCGAGCCGAGGACGTATGATGGCAAGGACAGGGACATCAGAGCGGGAGTTTCTGGAGCAGCTTGTACGGACTAAAGAAGAGCTTGAGGCTGGAAGTGTCAGCGATGACATGAGCGGCTTTGATACGATTGAGCCTCTGATGAGAGAACTGGCTGGTCGATCTCGACTAAGCTTTGAAGCAAGATCACTCGGAATGGATGATGAGGGATTGCTACATTCTCTTTCCGAGTAGTGGTCTGCTAGGCAATGTGTTATAATTCAAGTGTAGGAGACGAAGACGGGAAGGTTGATTTGTTTTTATGTGCGGTGCAGGAATGGCTGGTTGGTTTGTGTGCAGGATGAGCGAAGCACTGGATTTTGGATACGTTCATCAACGTTAGTTTAGTATAGTCTTGCACCCGACGTGCATTTTCCTAGCTAACGCCTATCACGATAAGTTTAGAGTATTTCCTAGTATGTATCGTATCTACCCAAAAATAGCTAGTTTCTTGTTCAGTTTTGCACAATTAATAATAGGTAACGCACTTGGCGATAGTCCAAGGTTATCACTAAGCCATTGGGTAGAGAAAATAGACAGACGCATCAAGTTTACCCTACAATATTATATCCTAATCTTGAGATTATGTTGACTTGCAATTAAACACTAAAGTAAGCCATCCTCTTGGTATCTATCTTATGCTAGCCGTTATACTTTAGACAAGTAACACAGAATATAGTATAGTTTTAATCCCATAACCACTTCTGTTTATACCTACCTTATCTAGTTGGGTAACGAGCTTGTGCACTTGGATCGGGCCCGCTCAGGGGGAGGGAGATCTTATGACGTAGGTGATCCCTCACACGAACGTGCGTCTACGCATCATCAAAGACACGAGATGCCATGGAGCTACGGTACATGATTGTCAAGGGAAGGGAGAAAGAAAAGTGGCTAAGGTACCAACCATTTACACGGCCGTTTGAGGTGTGAACTAGATTTTTCAACCAATGACACCAATTTAGAACTCCGTCGTACTTTACATTCATCCTCTTCACAATACCCAATCTGTTCAATCAACTTGATTGACATGAGATAGATAGCTCTGGAACATCCGACACAGGTGAATCAACCATGAGCAAGCCCTGGATCTTCGTATGCCCTTCCAACCGAGGAATTGGTTATGCTCTCACTCGACACCTCCTCCAGAAGTCATCCTTGCCTATTCTCGCAACAGCTCGACTCCAACACGACCCAGAAACCGTGAAGAAATCACTTCTAGAAGGTCTCCTCGATAAAGAAGATCTCACCAAACGCCTGTCAGTAGTTCACGCGGATGTCACAGACGAGGGGTCTCTCATTCATGCAGCTTCCAGAGCTGCCGAGCTGTTCCCCCCTTACAAGCATCATCTGCGGCTTGCGTGCGCGGTTCCTGGAGTCCTCAAACCCGAGAAGAATGTCAACCAGATAGACGCAGAGGCCAGTTTGTGGCAGTTCCGCATCAACACCATGGGCCCTCTCCTCCTTATCAAACACTTCGATAAGTTTCTCCCTAGGCGGAGCTCTGAGCTCGAAGACAGCCCCAACGGCGACGAGGTAAAGATGCCTCCCTATTCGGTGTGGCTCAGTATGGCAGCTCGGGTTGGTTCCACATCAGACAATAGAGCCGGAGGATGGTTCTCATACCGGGCGAGCAAGGCGGGAGTTATCAGCCTGGGCAAGAGTTACGACATATTTCTCCGTGGGCGGAGTGGTGATAAGGCCATCTCCATTGCCTACCACCCTGGCACGGTCAAGACAGACCTGAGCAAGAATTTCTGGGAGAGTACAAAGGAGGGCAAACTATTCAGCCCTGAATTCGCTGTCGACAGACTTGTAAAAGTCGCAACAGACATCCCCCTGGAAGGGCGAGGCAAGTGTATGGACTGGAACAACAAGGAGATCCTCCCATAAAGTGGGACGCGGAAACTACAGGGTCATACCATCAAGAGAGTTGAAAAGACAATGCAGCTTAGGGTTGTTTGTGCGGAAAATAAGTATTAAAACCAGTATCTGCTTTGCCCTTTCACCAAGATCTTGCCAGCCAACATATCCATATGAGACCGTACCAGACAGCGACCGCTGTCCACTCACTGCCTAATCATGCTATCTTTTCAAACAAAGTCAAGCCCAACCATATAACTGCAGTATTTCTGAATCTATAGCTCCACTTCCTGGAAGGATGCTCCATCTGGTGTAGGTGCGGTCTTCGCGTTTGACTCATCCTCTGCGTCGTCATCTGACGCTTCTTGCTTATCATCGCGTTTGGGTTTACTTGATTCCCCATTATTGGCGGGTCGTAGGGCAACCTTCTGCTCCTCTTTGTCCTCGAATCGCACCTTTTGTTCCTCTTGTGGTGATGTCTTCGTCTTTTGCTCGATCTCGACTTCTTCTTCTCCGCTTTCAGTGCTACTACCGCGGGAGCTCTGCTTTCCGCCGTTCCTTTGCACGTCCTCTTCCTCCTTCTCCTTGACCTTCTCGTCTAGCTTTTCAACTGATGGAGATGCCTGCTCACCGTTGTGAGCAGGGGGCACGGGTAGGCTCTTCTCCCCCTTCTCTGGAGGAGGTGGAGGTGAAGCTTCCTCGGCTGAGGGGCCTGGCTTCATCGCATCAAGATAGAATTTGGTAACACCTAGGATGCGGCCACTCTTCTCGCAAGCCTCAACCCATTCGGGACGTACGACGGGAATGTTGCTCTCGACAGCTTTCTCCCATTGCTGCCCACGTCCCTCAGTGGTAACAAAATGCGTCGTGTCAATGCGGACGCCATCAACAATCTTGGCCCCGATGCGCTCAACCGCATTTGTCAAGCTATCCTTGATGGCACTAGGCAGAATACCGGTAGTAATGGTAATACCTCTTAGGTCCGTCATTTTGTGTGTCCTCACGGAGACGCGCTCACTGATGAACGTGCCGGCGCTTGTGCGCAGGACCAGGTGGAAGGTATACTCTGTATCAACAGCGAGGCCGCTAATCTTTGTGCTGTGCATCTGTAATGGGCGAGGGATATTTCCAGCTTTCTGGCCATTTCGGTAGAGACTCAAAGAAATAAGGTCCGCGGTAGCAAGCTGAATAGGATCCCACTCAAGAACGACCGAGGTTTGGGTGGCATTGCGGCACCGCAGCACTGGGGTTGTAGGCTCGGAGGCACCAAATGAGTTGTAGATACTGTCTTGGAGGGCACGGAATGCGCGATCGGCAGCAGCCTCTTTGGTCGCGTTCTGCGAAACGTTGATATCGACGATGCTGCCTGACGAGATGTTGGGAGGGAGGAGGATAGATGGGAATTCGATCTAAGGACACTCTCCGCATTAGCAAATTATCACAAAGAGAGAAAATGCTTCAAGCTCACCAAGCGCTTGTCCGGTGTCAGAAGAACAGTAACGCCGGCGTCGACCTTGCCGACAGTGAGAGAGACGAGCATCGTTGCGAGTGTCGCAGCAAACAAAGGGTGATGATGACGCCGAGGGTAGTCTCTAGGCTATCACGCAAGCGGAATAGAGAAAGTGAAACAAGGGTATCTTTGAAAAGAAGAATCTATAGACGGCGCTGACCAAATCGCCTATCTGTAAGGTAGTTGAAGCGAGAAAGGTTGCTGTTAATTGCGAATGCGATAGGGATGGAACGTAGTAGACGTGGAATCTTTGGTTGGGACAGGCTGCATGAGCAAGGACACGCACGCCAGCCACTAAAGACAAAGAGCTCCCATTCAGCCTCCAGCAGCAAATTTGAGCAAGACTCCCTGGAGCTTAGGCTCTGGGCCCCTGTGAGGCTCTCCGACCTCAGGGGACCTCACTCGGTACAAAGTGGGGGGGGACTCGGGAGCTAGCCTAGAGGACAAAGCTCACACCTCCCACTGGTGGATGTTACATGGACGTTATCCTTTCATACAGTACCTACCTAAGTATGTCTCATCTTACTAAGACTAACTACCTTGCTACCTTAGTTATTAACGAATGCTCAGCTTGACACGGTTGAATAGATTAATATACAGTTCATTGGTGAAAACATTAGGATCAAAGCATCAAGTACACACATGAGTTACTAGCCCACGTAAATCTGATCCACTTCTCAGGTCTGTCTACCACTAGGTTGGCTCCGTACAGACAAAGGATTCCGTAAATTCCATAACCAAAACCCTATGAGTGATACATCCCTTCTGAGGATGCCACCAATGTCCGAAACATCAGTTTTTTGCAGAAGGCAGCCTAGTTGGTGCCAATATATCCAGCCTTGGCTCTCAAGTATCCCCAGCTATTCATGTGTCTTTTGTAGCATGTTTGTTTTCCCAGGTTTGCTTCACTTGCTTCGCAACAGCCTCGCCGAAAATATGAGCTGGGGCTTGGGCGACTTTCAAAGGATCGTAGATCGTCACCATAAGCGTTCCTCGCGGACCATTCATTGAATATCCGAGATCTTTCAAGGCTCTCCAGAATGCGCCTGTCAGCCTTTTGGCCATCAGGTTTCGCACCACGGCACTGCCCCCTCCCCTGCATATTGTGTATGTCCAGAGAGGCTCCTCTGCCAGCTTGCGTCGGTAATTGCTCATGATTATGGGTAACATTGGTGCTATTCCAGGCCTTAAATGTTGCAGATGGTAAGGGTGTATGATATATCGAGGCGAGTATTGAACAAGGCAGTTGAATAGTACTTTCACTTTTTGTTCGTCAGGCCCGAGATGCAGACGTGTAGCCTTAGAGTTGTCGTACTCGATGCCTGTTTCTTGAAGAAATGACCAGACTTCTGGTGTGGTGAGTAGTCTTCCAGATGGTAATATATGGTCGTTTGCTGGTGGGATGAAGATCCGGGGTGATTGAGGCCGTCCTTTCGTTCCATGTCGCTTCGGTGATTGTCCTGGTCTGTTGGGAGTTTTTGAAGGGCGGTCTTTAGTATTTTGGCGCAATATTTGTGTGGTTGATGAGTAAAGTCGGTAGTTGGAGGAGGGTATCGATCGCAGGAGTTTGATTCCTGGCAAGACTTGTGCCGTTGTCATGATGGAGGATTTGGACGGGATACTATCATGTTGAGATGAGATTTGCAGTGGGTGCCTCAGTGCCCTTCATTCGTTGCCTAGTTGCGAGGGAGTGCGCCAGGGGAGTTGGAATATAAGCATGATGAACCGCGATGCGCAAATCGATTTCATGAGCTGACGATTTCCCAATGCTCAACTGGGAACGCCACATTAATGTGGCTGTATCGCTAACCGATCTGCGTCATATTATTTAGAATAGGTACTTGACTTTGGGTATCATGCTCTCTTCTTAGGATAATCCCTGGATTTAACAAAGAATTAAGTAACTCTATGTATGACTAAACCAATACGCTTTAAGGGTTTTAAGATTCTTTTTCTTCTTACAGATTTCAGACTGGAAGTTCAACGTATTGCATTGAAAATATCTTTGCTGCGCCACGCTTGAGTCAATGTACCTACCAGGTGTGTGGAGGACAGAATCACAAGCTGGTCACCCCATTTGTCTTGCGCCCAACCAGCTTTTGCCTCTTGTTGTGTCAGCCAGCAGCGCAGCCCAGGAAAAATCCATCTTCTTTCCCAAGCCATCAACGACACCACAACATCATCACCAACTTTCTTCTTCCCACCAACACATCCCTTCACTCACTTCACGCATACCGACAAACCGCCAATATGCCTAAGAACAAGGGAAAGGTAAGTCCCACAGCCCCTTCTGCACTCGACTGTTTTCCTTTTTCATTCACGGATCGCATTTTCACGCGTCAACCGCCTGCCCCGCCCCCACCATCATCGCCCAAGTTCTTCTGCAAGCAACAAAGGAACCTTCTCTAACAGTTGGACAGGGTGGAAAGAACCGCAGACGTGGTACCAAGGAGAATGATGACCAGCGCCGAGAGCTCACCTTCAAGGAGGATGGCCAAGAGTATGCCCAAGTCGTGAAGATGCTTGGTAACGGTCGTCTCGAGGCTCTGTGCTTCGATGGAAGCAAACGCCTCGCCAACGTAAGTCGCCCCAAGTTTGCCTGCCTAAGACGCGGTGCAACGAAAAGCAGGACGCTCATGTCCCCCCTTCTGCGACTCATGCTAACATCTCCTTCGTAGATTCGCGGTAAAATGCGAAAGAAGGTCTGGATTAACCAGGGTGATATTATCCTCCTCTCTCTCCGTGACTTCCAGGACAACAAGGGCGACGTCATTCTCAAGTACACCGCCGACGAAGCCCGTACCCTCAAGTCGTACGGCGAGCTCCCTGAGAACGCCAAGATCAACGAAACCGACTCTTTCGGCCAGGGAGAGGATGGCGAGGCCTACTTCGAGTTCGGCGACGCTGATTCAGACGATGAGTCTGACGATGGCGCCGCTGGCAACAAGAAGGAGGTCGACATTGACGACATTTAAGCTCGCCAAAACCCTCCAAATCCCCTTCTCTCTCTCCACCGAGCCCCCGACGCTACCGAGTGATACGATTGTATTTCGCGGCTGGTGTTGTTGATATTGTCTTCTCTCTCAAACCCGGAGCCGAGCACCCAAAGCTCTGTGCGTCGGGTCCCACGACAGTAGTTGCTGTGGAGTCGTAGACGGCCGTGGTGGGAGGGACGTCACGGCATGTCGTTCTCTTTTGGACTTTCAGTATCACGATCAAGTTTTCTGTCTTGTTCCGTTTTTAGGTAGTTTTTACTGGACGAACATGTTTTTTTCTTAACGCTTTATGATCATCACATTCGTCTCAAAAGCACAGGTTAGACAAGACAAGAAAATGCTCACTATTGTTTTATAAATATTCATTGATTCCCGCATTGCATCAATGTCGTGAACAGTAAAGGCAACGAACGCACTGACTATTGCCGAGTTTGTGGGCTAGTCATTCTGTAATCTTGTAGAATTTCGTTAATGCTATGGGTGTCTATAGAACATAACCAACTTTTGTCATGCCAACTGGAAGTGCTACAGACGCAGTAGAACCATTTGGTAATACAAACCCGACCTCAAATGCTTGTGCTGATTTGCAACCAAGATACGTCTGCAACTGGTTGATTCGCCACAATCCTCGTCGTTACCCATAAGTGCAAATTTTATAAACGACAAGTCGATCATCATTTGTCGACTATATCTACCACGTTCTTCCTTCCTTCTCTTGGATTTTGTGTTGATGTAATTCAGTTCACCAGTCATCGTTATCACTCTCGTCATCTTATTTTGTGTTAGCACATGACTCCTTACCAGTAAAGGCATGCTGAACTTACCACTCTTGGAGACCTTTTCTTTTCTCTTCTGGAGAGCAGCAGCCAGGGCATCGGCCATGCCACCGCCGCCACCAGGCGCACCAGCTGCTGCGGGTGCGGCATTCGCACCGCCAGAATCGCCGCCACTGCCAACTTGAACACCACTGCGGTCGCGAATCTGTGAGCGATCGACCTTCTTGAGGGAGTTGATTCCGCCGGCACGTTGAATGCCTTCCAGCATCGCTGATCGGCCAGGATCCCCCCCTGCAGCAACAGGAGGGAGAGGAGGCGGTGGAGGTGCGCCAGTTCCAGGCGGCATGGGAGGCGGAGGAGGCGGCGGTGCACCCGGGC
>LTDI01000024.1:0-45685 GCA_001654545.1 Fusarium agapanthi | reverse complement strand
AAGGTTAGCTTAGATTAATTTAATAGGGAAAAAACACTTATTAATATCTTTAGCAAGCTTAGCAGTTAGGGAGTTAAGATCTTAGCTATAACTATTACTAGAATCCTTAAATTAGCAGGATATAAGAAAATAAAGCTAATAAGAAAGCCTAGACTGATTATAGTAATAAAAAAAGAGTGCCTAGAATAGTATATTGCTTATAAAGATTAGACCCTTAAAGATTAGAAAGCTGTAATTTAGTTAAATAAAACTTCTATAAAACTTCTTTATTGCTATAGTAGCTATTATATTTAGAGGCTACCTAAGGAGCAATTTCTTTATAGCTATATTTATAAGAAATAGAAAGGCTTAAGTAAATTTATATTTTAGGGCTGCTTTTTATATAATAAAAAAGGTCCCTTTTATTACTAGTCTTTAAAGACCTTAAAGGAAAAGAAGGAAGCTAATCTTATAATTAAGGCAATAAATATAAAGCTTAAGCTAGTTATAAAGGAAAAATAGAAGCTTAAGAATAGAATAAAAAGGCTAGGGCTTTATAACCTACTAGGTAAAAAGCCTAAGTAGTCTTAAAATAAAGCTAATAGTAAGCTAATAAAAGAGAGAAAAAAAGGTAATATTAACTAGTAGTAATACTATATAAAGATTCTAATTTTAAGATTACTTCCTTTTATAAAGAAATATAAAAAGGAAAGACTAAATACCTTTATATAAGAAGATTAAGCTTTTAGTTATAAATACTATATATAGTAGCTTCTATATAATACTAAGGGAGTTTAAAGGCTTCTTTAGTATTTAAATTTACTAGATTTAAATACTATTAAGCCTACCTAGCTATAGATAAAGAGGGTAATAATAAAAAAAGGCACCTTAAAAAATAAAAAGGAAGCTATTTATAAGTAAAAGGCTATATAGAATAACCTTCTATAAGAGAAGATCTAGGTATAGATCGAGAGAATTCCTATATATATTTAAAAAATCATAGAATTAAAAGGTAGAAATAAGTATAAGGAAAGCAAGGATAAATAGGCATAAAAATCAAGATTTGCAAGTACTAGCTCTTTTGCCCCACTTAGCGCGATTTTAGCGTCGGCAAAGACTTTTAAGACGGACCTCCGTAGAGAAGGTCGAGGTAATATCCGTAGCGACCAATGCGGTACAGGTCTTGGCGGCCCACCTGACGAGGTGAGCGAGGATATCTCGACCTGAGTACGGATATATAATACGTGTGATATGCATTTCTACTGCATGCCTATTTGATCATGTACTCGGATGCAACTCCGCGATCGAAAATGGGTAGGTTATCATCACTCCTCAAAGCGAAACATCTGGGTGACATCGAGTGATTCGCGAGGGATATCGACATAAAGATTAGCAACAATCTTTTACTAGTCAGTCATGCTCGTCTAGTGACCGGAGAAAAGCACAGTAGTCAAAACACGAATCTTTGTCCCGTCACTAACGGGAATGTCAATGTTCGTGTCCGAGCCAAAACCTCCACTCATCTTAGCGCGGAACTGTTCCGGATCATCAACCCTAGTTCTTCCCGGCGTCAAAGCGTCAATCTAGCGCTCACCTACGCTATTACTTCAGCGTCTTATACTCTCCTGAAAATTCAGGGCTCTCCAATGTGACAAGAACGTCGGGCCATGGCTTCAGCTGCATAATCATGCATTTCGCGAGACAAGACCTACCGCCGTAAGCAGTCTATTCCCCTGAATTAAGAATCGTCCGGTGGCGTAGTTAGTGGGCTCACCCCTGCAATGCCAATGCTAATGCAAACCCGCTGGTGGGTCCCTAAATCGGACTAGATTTAAGCTATAACTTATCTGGCCGAACCAACCGAACCCCTCCATCTCGGCAACAAGGGACGGGCTTTTACGAGTCCACAGAAAAGTTCTCTTCTGCCGTTGGTTCCAGGGTTTTAGTCAACGACCCTGCCTTCGCCTCGGGGACATATTCCCGTTAGAGACGTAAGCGCACTCACTCCAATTGATAGGCCCTTGGACAAGATCCATGGGCTGGCCCTGAGCGATTATGCGTGGTAATCCTTGACCTTGAAATGCAGGAGAAGGGGAAATGCCGAAGGGGATGATACAGTAGTATATAGCTCATCACATTTCTGCATCCAAGACACTCTACACTCACTGGTCCTTCAAGCCAAACACCGGTGCTGCAAAGAAGATCCCTGCCCTCTCTTTTCGTCCCTTCTTTCTCTCGTCAAGGTTGCCATCATGCGTGCTGGTTTCATCTCCCTCCTGGCCCTCAACGCCGCTGGTGTTTTGGCTGCCCCCCAGGCCACCACCGTTGACTCGTCTGCACCCGAGGTCACCAACCTCGATGAGCTCGCCGATCTCGCTGCGGCAGCGTATGAGACTGCCCAGGACCTCGCTGGGGATAAGACCAAACGTGCCAGCACCTGCAACTGGAGCAACGTCCGTGTTCGACGAGAATGGTGAGCTCCCCGTCCTTCTCCAGCAGCATCTTCTCTAACATCTGCTACAGGGGCACCCTCTCCAAGAATGAGAAGAAGTCTTACATCGATGCTGTCAAGTGTCTCCAGTCTAAACCTTCCAAGTCTCCTGCGTCTTTCGCCGCTGGTGCCAAGACTCGCTTCGATGACTGGGTTGCTGTGCATCTGAACCAGACTCAGACGATCCACTACACTGGCAACTTCCTCACATGGCACCGATACTTCACTTGGTTGTATGAGGAGGCTCTTCGAAATGAGTGTGGCTACAAGGGAACTCAGCCTGTAAGTAAACTCATCATGCTACTGAACTACTCTCACTAATATTCTGGTAGTACTGGGACTGGGCTCTTACTGCCCTCAGCGGCCTCAACAAGTCTCCTGTCTTCGATGGCAGTGACTTGTCCCTCTCTGGTGACGGAGAATTCATCCCCAACGAGCCCGATATCATCCTCGGTGCCTCAAGTGGTCTCCCCCCCATCTACCTTCCCGCTGGCTCTGGTGGTGGCTGTGTCAAGTCCGGTCCTTTCAAGGACATGAAGGTCAATCTGGGCCCTGCCGCTCTTGACCTTCCCGGCGGTGGTGTCGCTGCGAACCCCAACCCTCTGGACTACAACCCTCGCTGCTTGAAGCGTGATCTCAGCGACGCCGTCAACAAGCGTTTCGCTAACGCCACATCTGTTCTTAACAATATTCTCAAGCCCAAGACTGTTCTGGATTTCCAGATGCAGATGCAGGGTGTTCCCGGTACTGGAGACCTTGGTGTTCATGGAGGTGGTCACTACTCTCTCGGTGGTGACCCCGGTCGAGATGTCTTCACTTCTCCCGGCGATCCTGCTTTCTACCTGCACCACTCCATGATTGACCGTGTCTGGTGGATCTGGCAGATGCTTAACCCCAAGGAGCGTGTTAACGGCAAGAATGCCGTACAGGGCACAAACACTTTCCTCAACATGCCTTCCAGTGCTGAGACTACACTTGATGATTATATCAATATTGGCTGGGTTGGACCTGAGCGACAGATCAAGGATCTGATGAGCACGCTTTCCGGACCATTCTGCTACGTCTACCTGTAGACAATAGCATAATGGTATCTTGTACATAGCACGTCTTTGTCTTCGTCCGCTAAGCGTTTTTATTATTAGACAAATAGACTTTAATGCTGTCGATTGAGTTCTATCTGTGGTCGTCTTCTGGGTTGCGTCAGGACCCCAGTAGTTCATCCTTGTTTCCCTGAGATCTTCAGCCGCATCTTCCGTAACACCAATACTACCAAAGACGGGGTCTTGGGTCTCATACGGCTAACTTTGGAGAAGCACTTAGCAACAGGGTATAGTGGTATGATAGTGCAACCGTCTCTTGGCACTGGGTAAGCGTTCAAGCGAAGCTCGTTCAAGTTCCAGACCCACGGGTTCACTCCGCTCCCCCTGATAAGCTCGTTTGCCGGGGCAGCTTCCTCAAGCAGTTCTGGGTGGAACCCTACACAGTCTATCGTTGAGAAATGTGCCAACTTATTCTTGGCACATGCTGTCATACCCCGGCATTTTTGGTGTATCATGCCATTAGCATCCCGAAAGAGATCACGGGCTGATGCAACCCTTTCCCCGCGCAAACCTTGAGGCTTGATGGTGGTATTCGCTACCCCTGTGGCGTTCCCCTGCATTCAGCGAATGTTACCAAGCCGCCGTGGCTTTTACAACCTGGCCCTATATATGTCATCTTATCCATTGCCAAGTTCGGGCTTTTGGATTTGTTTGCTCAGAGGAATACTTCCTAGTTTCCTTTGTTCTCGGGTAAAGTGGCCGGCTCGGCGTTATGCAATCTTGCATGGCTTTATACAACTGTGTTGCTCGGAAATATCAAAGTCTATTGGACTCTAAGCCAACTAAGATTTACCATAATCATAAAATCCTCGCCCGCTCTTAACTCCTAGATTACCTTCATCCAAAAACTTCTGTAGGTATTCTCTGGGTGCACTTGGGATGTTTCCTCTCGCATCCGCATAATGCTGCTCAATATCCAAAACAACATCCAAACCAACAACATCCATCTGCTCAAAGGGCCCTTTGGGTGTTTTCAATACTCCTTTGAAAATATTGTCGATCTCTTCTGGTGTTGCAGCGCCTTCTGATGCTGCGAGGAGGGCTTCTCTCTTGATGGCTGCCCATATTCTGATGGAATTGAATTAGTTACCGTAAAAGCGAACCTTATCAGCGCTTACCTATTGTAGATGTATCCCATTGATGGTGATTTGACATGAAATGGGGAGAATCCGTGGGCTTTGCATTGTTCCATCATCAATGTGATGTATGAAGGATTGGTTGTTTCATGGCCCATGATCTCGATTTCTAGCCTCTGTTAGCAACGCATTATGTACATTGCCTTACGTATGATTCTTACCGGGTGTCTCAGGTGGCCAGTCTACATCATTTCAGTCAGTATAGGCTTCTTGCCAGCGTTCGAACACTTACAAGAATGGGCGCTTAGAAAACGACTCTCGTTTCTCAGATTAAGACCCTTCAATATCTCCGAACAGGAATAGCTACTCGAGTTTGATGCAATGATAGTATCTCGTGGAGCTAGTGCATCAAGCTCTGAGATGACCTTCGTCTTGAGCTCGATTTGCTCAGGTACACACTTTTCAGTCAGCCTTTGGCCATTTATGATACCGCAGTTGCTTACCTCGACTACCAACCAGGCAGTTTGAAGAGCCTCGCGCAAGTTTTTGGGAGAATGAGTGATGATTCTCCCCCAAGAAGCATATCTGTTGCTTGAACTTTGTCGAAACTCCTCAATGGCTTTGATGCTGGCTTGAAGTTGGGCTTCTTGGCCGTCGACCAGATGGACATCGTTTCCTCTACTCGACCACTGAGATAAGGGGTTTAGCAAATAATTCATGAAGGACAAGGCAATTATTGAGGCGACACATACCATGAACGCAAGGCGTCTTCCTTGAGTGCCTGCTCCGATCAAAGTGACCGACTTCCTAGGAGTTACTGTCAGAACCATTTTGACAATATTAAGAGAATGAATATGTTTGAAAGCTTGGATGCATCCGATTGAGGAGAAGAAGTTGAAATAGAAGCAAGGAAATAGATGTTCCAATAGATCTTGGTCAACAAATGATCGTCATCGTTTCGGATCCGGTCAATGATACCCCAGAAACGAGGTAAGTTAGTGAGTGGCGAACATCTCCACTCCATTTCGACCATCGGATCCGAGACAAAATCAGGATAATTGTAACCGAATATTGACTCTGAGGTCAGTGGCTGAACTCGCTTGAGTTGGGGTAATTTGATTGGGTACTTGTTCCGCATCGCGGAAACTTACAGCGCCAAGTCGATGCATTCAACCCAACCACCTTCTGCAATCGTACATAGTATCTGAATCACTTGAATAAAGGGCTCACATTCTAGGCCAGCCGACAGGAATGCTTGGTATTTAGACTAAAATACTAGCATGTGCACTATTTACATGAGCCGTCGTTGAGAACTTTGCTATCGCGGCCCGCACAGACTTTGAGCTCTGCGGCAAATGCCTCAACGTCCTCTCCAACGTGGACAATAAACTCTGATAAGTTTCTTCGGTGATTTTTCCAATGCCAAAATCACGGTCAATGGCTTTCCTCAGTAACTGCACCCCAGCGACGGCATGGTGCGGATATGGATCAATAGACACGATCGGTACTGTGAATACCGATTGCCTCCTACTCAAACCATCGCCGTCGTTTGAATCGAGAGGTCGTTTTAATGCGAATGTGTTGTGCAAACCGAATGCTAGAGTGTTCATCACCGTGTTCTCGGCATCGATACATATGTCGGTTATGTCTGATAGCAGGTCCTGACGGTCCGTGGCTTCGATGATGTCTACTAGCATGAGGATGCTGAGATGGTAGTGAAGCATAAGAGAAACTACATTAGTAGTCAGCAGAGGTTTTGTTTGTAGAACCACTTAAACTTACACCATCGAAGCTTTGTCTGTTGCCCGAGAAAAGGCATGCGTTTATGACATTCATCCAAAAGCGGGCGAAAAATGATGCCAAATTGTTTCACAGTGTCAACTACGGCCAGGTATGCTCTCCGGACTTCTGACTCCTCATGGCCATCTCTCAGAGCTTCTTTGAAAATGGCAGTGACTTTCCATCCAAGAAGCTTCCAAGAGGCCCCAGCAGCAATGATCTGATTCGCTCTTTCATCCGTCATATCTGAGCTACCTTGCTTCCACTGGCGGGCGTTCTCGTCAAACATCTTGGCACAAGTTTTGACGAGACGCCATGGGAGTTCGGACTCGAAGCCGAAAAGACCTGAAGATAGAAGTGAGCGACAATTGAGGGTGAGAGATGCGGAGGTATCAAATGTTAGAGCTGCCCAGTATACAGTACTTTCGGCGTTTATGAAGCCTGATGTTTCGATCGACTCTGGTGTTGTGACAATAGCTTGGGACTTGAGAGACGGAGAGACTTTGGAACCGCTGAATTGTAGGTTTCTCTGACGTGCACGTAATGTTTGTATTTGCTGCAAGGCTGCATGAACACAAGCCTGACCGGAAATCCCATCTGCCTCCTCGTCCTCCGAGATGCCTTCTGGTATCGGCGTTAGAGCGAACAGAAGCAGAGATAGCATTGACCGGTAAGCCGGTCTGTTGATGACACGTAACATGTCCCTACGGGCATGCCTCCAGAGAGCCTGGACAAGACTGCAGTGATCCTCGTTGGAATTTGGCTCCGGAGATGTAACAGGGAGCCATCGTGCTGCAAATGCTGTAATGGTGCTCTGGAGAGACTGTTCAATGTCTCTGCTTCGACCGACTAGTTGGCTGTCTCCAGTATCTACTATGCAGCCATCGAGATGGCGACAGAGGTCAGATATGCTGACGTATTTGTCTGCTAGGTTGTGACCGAACCTGCTCATGTGAGTATACGTGGTAGAGACTCTTGGTTAGTACGTACAAGAAAGGGCAAGCATATCTTCCCATCCAAGAGCCAAAGACTGCCTCGAAACCTTCTCTGTACAGAGTATCAAGCCATCTAGAGTCCACATTTTCCATGTTGACACTCTCATATGAATTCCTTATCGGACTTGGACACCATGGCAAAGATGCCGTCGCGGTTGGGCTGTCTCTGTAGGTATCATCGTCTAGGTTATGGGCAGGACCTGCATCAAGCCCCGACTCATGGGAAGTATCCGTGACTCGGCTGCCGCGTGTTGATGATGTGTCACTTGTAGGCCGTGTCGTCCCTCGACGTGACCTGCGCTTCGTCCCTCCATTGTTTGTCTTGGCATTCTGAAGCCACTGTGCAAGACCTTAATCATCTCTTGGCGAGTCTGGGACCATAGCTACATACCTTGAAGGTACACGCATGGTGACGGTTCCGACAGCGTGTACACGAAGAAGTCCCTTGGCTGCTCTGGGCATCACAAGCCACACGCGATCTACGACACTCGTCGCAGCTGGAGAACTGAGTACGACGTGTAACGAGACCCGCTGGCATATCGGATCCACTATAGTCTATAGGTGAGCTTTGTAGTGATAGCAATTCGCGATTCAGGAGCGGTTTTCGGATCCGGATGATGTTTGTTGGGAATGAAAAGAGTCCACTTTATTTGGAAGAGAGAACAGGGAAGTCTTTCATCAGATGATGCGGGGTAATGCAGATCCCCCAGTTCAGTTCAGCTTTAGTCTGGGGGTTGACATTCAAGGTTAGACCGTTTTGACGACGGCTCGACGGTCTTGTTTTTTTTACCGCTTTGGAGATGACTTCTTCAGAGCTCGATTGGTAAAGGGGGGGGAGAGGATGAAATTACGGCGGTTGAAAGCTTAATTTTGGAGAAACTCTTGTTCTTCGTCTGTCTTGGTTTGTGACGGGCGCCGCCACATTCTGTTAGGTAAAGCTGATCACTGGTGAGAAAAGGGAACCATGTGTTGACAGGGATCTTCGGAACCGAGGCCATGACACTCACTCTTTGTTATGACGTACAAGCTATTGCATTGTAGAAACCCATCTTGGAGTGAAGAGCTGGAAGTTGAAACCACGAGAAATTGACAATCACGATAGAGACGTGTACAAGAGGAAGAGCAATAGGATCACTCACATCTCACTGTTGTAGGAGATTGGTCTGAGATTCGTAACTCACAATAGAACCATGACCAAGAATGACTCGTTCATTCGACGTAACCATCGGATCCGGTTCCATTTCTTATTCCAGATAAGTGTTTCCCGCCCTCTACCGTTAGCACTATTCCGCCCCCTCCCCCGTCTCTATCTACCGCGTGCGTGTGTGCGTTCCTCGCAAGCCTCTTACGATCCCTTCACTCAAGATCAGCGACATTAAACATTGCGGGGAAATCATGGGGAAGACAAGGGTGACACGACATACTTAAGTTCGCTGATCGTCCCATCCTTTCTCGCCATTTCTAAAACAGAGACACAGACATTCTTCACCATCATCATGACTTCTTATTCTACTCCCCCAAATGAGAAGGCTGAGGTCTTTGAGGCCGAGGCTGCTGGTAGAGGGCAAGTCGATCGTATTGATGCTATGGCTACGGCACCTGGTACGACCCTCGAGTCGTTTTCTCATCTTGATGAGAAGAAGATTCTTCGCAAGGTTTGTTCTGGACACCAATATTTGCCATCTTATCACTAAAAAGGGACTCTCAGATGGATATGCGATTGATTCCCATGCTCGCACTTCTTTACCTCCTCTCTTTTCTCGACCGTAAGTTTGCCGCAGCACTCACCATGACGCCTAGCTAAGCATGCAACCACAGGAGGAAACATCGGAAACGCAAAGATCGAGGGCCTTCAGGAAGATCTCAAAATGAGCCCAGACCAATACAACTGGTGTCTCACCGTCTTCTTCTTCACATACGCCGCCTTCGAAGTTCCGTCGAATCTCCTTCTCAAGAAACTCCGCCCAAGCGTTTGGCTTCCTACAATCATGATTGCATGGGGTATCGTGATGACACTCATGGGCATTGTTCGGAACTACCATGGTCTTCTCGTCGCGCGCATCTTTCTTGGTGTTACTGAGGCCGGTCTCTTCCCCGGTGTCGCGGTACGTCTACGTCACTTGTTGATTATTTGCTGGTAAACTAACCTGTTTTAAGTACTACCTCACAATGTGGTATTGCCGTCACGAAATCCAATTCCGACAGGCCCTCTTCTTCTCTGCAGCTTCCATCGCCGGGGCATTCAGTGGTCTTCTGGCCTTTGGAATCGCAAAGATGGACGGTGTTGGAGGCCTTGAAGGATGGCGCTGGATCTTCATCCTCGAGGGAATCGTTACCGTTCTTGTTGCCATCCTTGCCTTCTGGGCACTTTATGACTTCCCTGAGACTGCAAGCTTCTTGACCGAAGAGGAGCGCGCTCTCGTCGTGTTCAGACTCAAGTATCAGGGTCAGCAAAAGGCTGCAGGACAGAGTCAGTCTCGTGTTGCGCAGGCTGATGAGTTCAAGTGGGAGTATGTCTGGGCGGCGTTTAAGGATTGGCAGATTTGGGTCAACATCTTTGTTTACTGGGGTGTGAGTCAACGATATGAGCTTCCATGGCATGAGTACTGCTAACCATGACAGATTGTCTGCCCACTCTACGGTATCAGTCTTTTCTTGCCCACCATCATTCGAAACCTTGGCTACAGTTCTAGCAAGGCCCAGCTCATGACTGTTCCTATTTATATCACTGCAGCTATCCTAGCTGTGGTTGTCGCTTGGACATCAGATCGAGTTGGCAAGAGAAGTCCATTCATCGTGTCTTTCCTCTGCGTCATGGTTGTTGGTTTTACGATGCAAGTTGTCCACAAAGTCACATTGCTCCAGTTCATACTAACATTCTCAGGTGTATTTCTACCCACAACCCCAAGGTCGTCTACGCCGGTGTCTTCATTGCAGCATGCGCCATCTATCCTGCGTTCCCAGGAGTTATTACTTGGCTGGCCAATAATCTGTCAGGAAGTTACAAACGCAGTGTCGGAATGGCGATTCAGATTGGAGTTGGAAATCTCGGCGGTGTAAGTATAAACCTTTCCTGGTAGCAAAGCTCGTCCCATTAACAGACTTAGGCTATGGCGTCAAACTTCTACCGACAAAAGGATGGGCCTCGCTACATTTTAGGTCACGCCTTGGAATTGGGTTTCATTGGCGGGGGTATCATTGCGGCTCTTATATTGATCTTCAGCTACAGCCGCATCAACAAGAGCCGTGACAGGAGAATGGCAGCTGGTGAGCATGAGACGATCTCCGAGGAGGAACTTTCCGCCAAGGGAGACAAGGCTGTAACCTGGCGATATATGCACTGAATGTACTTAGTTTAGCTTAGGTAGTATAGCTGTGGATTGGATTACATAATGAGACTGAGCTGTATCGTGTTAACTAATGTCCTCCTTCGTAGTCGATGCATTGTCATGCTCAAGGGAAGGCTACAGTGAAAAGAGCCTCCATTGCACTGCCTGGAGACAGAGCCCAAGTCAGTCTAGTCTAATTTAGTTTAGTTTAGTTTTGTTTAGACTCTGTTCTGTCATTTTCACTGCGCGCCCTTGGTTCAACTTTGTAGCCCCCACCCAACCAACCCCGCCTCGCTGTCGGACGCCCAAGTTTCATCCTTGGATAGATATTTAGAGTAAAGTCAATCCCTATCGACCTTGAGTCAAGCAAACACTATTTACCTCTATCTTCAAAATGTCCCTCTATGCTCGACAGCTCAACATCAATGACCTAGAGCGGTCACTGGCCGTTGAAACTGCCGCGTTTCCTCCCGCCGAGGCCGCCACTCGTGAAAAGGTTGTGAGATCCATAACAGACAGACAGACCCGACGTTTGAATCTAACCTCGATCTAGATTGAGTATCGCTTGACAGTCTGTCCCGAGATATGCATTGGCCTATTCCTTCGTGCTGGCGCCAGCTTGCCGTCTCCCATTCCTCATGACATCCCATTCGTGGAGGATTCGGCATCCAGCGACGATGTGCTTCTCGCGCATGTCATCTCTACTAAAACGACCAACAAATCCGTCAAAGATGAGGATATGGACTACCCCCGCAACTGGAAACAAGATCCCCAAGGTGACTGCGCCGTCGGTCACAACCAGAATGGGCGAACGATTGCTCTCCATGCTCTTGCTGTCGCTCCCGATTACCAGAGGGTCGGGCTGGGCAAGGCCATCATGCGCGGTTTTATCCAGAGAACGAAGTCTCTCAATGCTGCGGATCGTATATCTATCTTGACGTATGACCGTCTTGTTCCGTACTACCAGAGACTTGGATTTGAGCACTATGGGAAGAGCGAGTCTGAATATGCTGGGGTGGCATGGCATGATCTTGTGAGTGACCTCAAGAGCAGAAAGACCAATGCTAACTGGAATATAGTCTTACATACTATCGTCGCCTCTGCGAAAACCCCCTCCCATAGTGATATTAAATGTTCCCCGGCGACGGACTCAAAGTTGAAGAGGCTCGCGTGGTCCAGAATACAAAGGCAGCAAATCCATTTCCAAAGTGTGTCCAGCTACATAATTTCCAGCAAGACATATTCGGTGAAGAATAAGCGACGGATGATAAAACGGGCCGTGATATTTATGATTTACCCCAAATGAAATTCAACGATGTCTGTCAACTCATCACGTTCTTGAAGACGGCCTCTGTTGACCAAGTCAGCCGTCATTGGCCGAGCTAGACTGGAATGACTTCAATCTTAGCTAGCTCAATTCATACACAGCACTCTGGCCGGTGGATGGAAATACCTGGCCTATCTCAACTGACAACCCTGGGTTTCGCTGCAAGTTTGAACGGCAATTTGCCGATAAATTCCTCGATCTTGCCTAGAACGTAGCGGGAGCTTCCAAGCCCACCACCGAGGATAATGTAGTCCTGCGTAGTCAGAGACAACTCTCATTCATGGACATTTGGACTGTTTTGTGACTCACAACTTACAAGATGGTTTTCGGAGTTGGTCCCGCTGTCTGTCACGAATGCTCTGACAAAACGCCCAATGTCTTCATTGATTTCATCAAATGCGTGTTTTCTATTGTGGAATAGGTTGCTGTTTCGCATGTCCCAGCTAACGTCTTCGATGTCTCTTACCAAAAGAATCACGCTTGTCATGAAGATAGGTCATGCCTCTAAGAGAGAGAGAGAGAGAGAGAGGACTACCTTTTGGCGGTGCTAGTTCCATAGCTTGGGGCGGTCTTTCATAACTATCGTCCATCTTCAAGAGGCAGAAATCCTTCAGAGGCTAGCAATGTCACAACATCTGCAGGGGCAAAGCTGCAGTAGTTCCACCGCCCGCATCAACGATCAAGACCTTTTCACCGTTCTATGAGGTACATATGAGTTGTGGTTTTCCTGAAGGCCTCTGCTTACTAACCTTGAGTTTGTAATCAGGATTTGGTACGCAAATCTCATATGCAGCAACCGCTTGCGGCTCTGTCATGGTTACTCTAGCGCTGCGAAGGCCCTTCTCTTCGAAGCCAGATTCACGAACGAGCTGCGTAAAATCCTGGACAACAGCCGGGTCCCATAGGGCGGGCACGCTGAATAGGAATAAGACACTAGCCTCTTGGAAACTTTTACCGCCTAGCAAAGCGGGTGTAAACCGCTGTGTGCTTAGTTCGCGAAATAAAGAGGTCAGAAAGTCTTTATACATCCTCTTCACCTCAAACTGGTCAGCATCAACTGCTCCAAGGTCGACTTTAAACCATTCGCGCAGTTCAAGATGCTCGACAGAGTCGTCGGGGACCTCCATTCCCCATCCAACGAGCTTCGGCGGCTGATCGTGGACATTGTAGAAGACTCACGTGGGTGTCTTTGGATCCTTCTTATCGATGCCCCATTCCCGGCAAGTCACTTCAGCATAACCTTTGCGTCTGTACGCAACACCGGTACCTGTTAATGTGGTCAGAAGCCCACATTATCGCTGTGGTTATTCACACTTTTAGGCTGGACCAGATCACATACCGCTCATTCCAACGTCGATCCCAACAACAAGATCTTCTGCCATAATTCCGGCTTATTGGTCGATTTTGGCTGAGGAATATTGAAGATGAAGCGAGAAAGAGGAAGAGAAACTATTAATGCCTCCTACCACGATTGAGAGGGACAGTGAATTTTTTTTTGACGCGATGCTGCATGTTCTACAGTCTACACCGCTGAGTGAAGGAATAGCAGTGTCAAGCAGCATGCCGTCCCATCCCGTCCCTCCTACCATCACACCCACTTACATTTCCCGCTTCTATTGAGAAGGTATTGGTGCATACCAATTTTCCTGGAGTGTCACAACGGCAATAGACTTAAGCCCGAGAGGGCGAGCTAGCCCAGGCCCATGCTCACACCAAGCCAAGCCAGCCACATTGCTCTACCAACTGAGACGACTCCTTTGCCCAAAACATGTTTGTTCGCACGGGGTGATCATTATTGAGCTAGTGGGATATTGTTATTGGTCTCTTAAGCTGTATTTGAGTCCCCAATTGCCAATTCCATTTATGGCCGCCCATCCCTATGTTCACATGGGTATCTTAACTCTCCTCTTCTTTCATCTTCTTTCAACCGCGGGAGCAACTCCATTTAATTCATACTGAGACCTCCCGTCAGGTGTCCCTGTAGCGATTGCTAATTCGTTTGTTGAGTCGTTCTTTATTGGCTGGGCTGTTGGGGTCTGCACGATTTCCCTCCTCGTCGTAATCATCGTCCTAGCTTTGAGAGGGACTGTACGTGGAGGCTCTTTCTTCTCTTGGCTGAGCAATAATCGCAACCACGATGTTGCTGAAACCTCCACCAAACAAAAGACTGCAGTTTCGAATGTTCCCGCTCCTCAGCAAGTCCTAGAGTGCCAGGTTATCCGCAGCCCGATGAATCCAAATCCTATCACGGAGTCACACAGGGAGTTGGCTCACCGTATCATAGATGTCGGTGGGCCCAAAGGAATCGGGGAGAATGTTGAAGAATGTCTGCTGCCGCCTGAGGTCTCAGCATGCTTTCATTTCATCCCTCATCGACAATTCGCTCACAGTAAGTTCGATATTCATATCGCTGCTACGGTGGACTCTACTAACATAATCTCAGGGGAGGACTGTATCTCGGTCTGGAGAGAGATTCTGTTCATGATGCTCATGAATCGGTACAAAATGGTATACGTACCTGCGACCGGTCTCGATAAGGATGACCCGCGACGAGAGAGGATTGGCTCTATGGCCTCCGAAGTCGCCGACGTCCTGAATTTGGAGCGCCTAGATGCTCGTGGCCGTTCTGGTGCTGATCCAGGCCAGAGTGTCATCGTGCTCAGAAGCCAAAGTGAACAGACATGTTCTCAGCTTCTTGGCATATTGAAGGTCGTGCTTGGTTTGCTCAACCAGTCTTGCGCACACCTGGGCATCCTGCTTCAAGTCGCTAGCAGAGAGCCCAATGTCTACCAGAGCTTTGGTCAACCCCAACACCTCCAAGACGATGGGAAGCGCGACTTCAACTCCTGACATTGTGGGGGGTGGTTTTTGCTGTATGTATGATGATATTGTAGGGTTGTTGCTTTTTGGTATAGAGTACTCTGCCGGCTGGATCGCCCAAGCGATGTTAGATTGGGTCGAGATTAACGAGAAAAGACTGATGAAGGGGATCTGGTTCTTAAAGTATCATCAGAGTGCAGATTCCAGTCACTTCAACCATCCAGTGACCGGCAATTCGTATCTACGTGCCCCTTACAACACAGCTCTAAGCGCAGTTTCGTCTCTTTAGCTATGGCTCGAGCTCAGCCGTTGTGGCCGAAGGACAGAGAAAAAAATACAGCCATTAGTATCATGGCTTCATTTGGGAACTCTCCAGACAAAAACGGTGAAACTAGCCCATGTCCATGGCAGAAGTCACCGCCACGTTATCAGAATGGATTTTGCCTCTCCGCAATGCGTGACAAACTATAAGTGAAAGGATATGGTGGTTTCGGCCAAAGGTTTAACAAATGGTGGCAAATCCTACCTGCTTTGCTACGCTTATATGTTCTTCATGAAGTATTTGAGACCTTATTGTGGTTGAAAAGCATCCATTTTTGCCCTGGGTCGCTCGCAGAGGTTGTTGGGTGGCTAATTGCCACGGGAATTACTGCACAGACAGCCAAGTTACAGGTCCTAAAAGCGGTGGTAAAAACGGTAGCCTATCGATTTCTTCCACGCATGAGCTGACGACAATACCCAAGCCCGGTCGTCACTCTTGACGGCGAACGGACAGCAAGGCGGTAAAGTCATCTCTGGGCTGCTTAGGCTGCCGGTTATTGGCACTTCTGATTGGCGAGGTTTACAGCCAGGTTCCAAGTATAATATATCAAAAGATACCTCAGATACGAACCCTGTCATAAATAGCAACGGTAAAACGCGGAAACCCGAATGGGGAGCGTTTGGTGTTGTTCTTTTTGCTTTTTTCTTGAGTCCAAGCGTTTAGCAGATGATTGACTCTGTTTCACGGGACACTGCTGGCGGCCTACCATGGCTCGATGGGCTGGCTGACTGGGTTAAATTACTGACAGAATGAGAGTGTAGTCATTTATTTGTTTGCATATCGTCCACTGTTTTGGATGACCAGAACCCGGTCAGAACCATGCGAACCGGGCGTCTTGGCTCGAGCTCCATTTCAGTTGAACATCTACGCCAGTGCGCATGATCCACGCTGTAGTGTAGTTCACGGCATGATACTCTATCTGTCAATTCAAGTATGCCCTGGGTGACTTCGCGCTGTGATGGCAGCTCTTTGCGACGGGAATAGCATCAATCCGGTCTAGGCAACGTGGCGGAGTGGTTATCGCGACAGCCTCGAATTTACTGTAAGCTGTTTCCTTCGGGAGCGCAGGTTCGAATCCTGCCGTTGTCGACGTCTTTTTTGTCTTTCATCGCGTATCATCTTTGCGTCTCTGATGTTGTAAACAACGATGCTTTTTGCGAGTGAAGGGCCTTGCCTTGCTTGTATGGACTAAAATACTTAGACGTGTTGATTATTAACTACAATATGTCTCATATATTATTATATACTTGCTTTATAAAAGAGGACTTGATATCTTGCTAGTAGTACTGGTAGAGTTCTATGGATATCCAGGGCAAATGCATTTCATTGTTGAGTGACTAAGTGATTGTAAAACAATTCAGACAACAGCAACCAAGACTACACTCGCCCCGACACGAGTCAACTGATGTTCAGCTCACCGACAAGAGCCACAACAGAAGCAAAGCCGGCATCGGTAGTCGGTCTGATTGAAAGCATACCAGCGCCGAGATCCCACTCAGCAATATGGGCATTCTCCTCAGTGGCCTTATCCGGGCTGCCATCCGGCGTGGCAGGAATACCGAAAACTCTGACAGAGCCACCAGAAGACTTGGCTTCCTCAAACAAGTTGTCAATCTGTCCCGCAACCTTGTAGTCTCGGATGTAGACCTTGAAGCCCAGGTTCCTCACGACGACGAGATAGTCTGGGAAGGCAAGGTTGCGAGACTCTTCGGAGGCTGTGTCTGATAACTGATAGCGTCGTCCCGGGCTGGGAACGTTCCTAGAATGGCATTAGCATATATATATATATGCGGATGTTGCTGGATAGGTAGGATTTACCAATCACCAGCCGGAACACAGATGGTTTGAATTTCATCATACGAGAATTGCACGTCAAGGTTAGTATCGGTGTCCATAGAACCGAAAGACACACCCTTCTCATTTGTACTTCCTTTTCCGGTAGAGAAGGACAGCCACGGTCCATAGGAGAATCCGTCTGTGGAGGCATGACCAAAGTCGGATTCGTTGACCTCTCTGCCATCAGCAACGTTGATCTGAGTAGAAGAGTCACCGTCGCCAACGCCGTTCATCCAGTGTTCAACTTGGGCAGTGTACTGAAGAGACATCCATTCAGGGACATATGTGATGGCGTGCGGTGTTTTGTCTCTCTCCAGGAGTTCACGGGTGATGTCAGCTGAGGCTTGACAAGCAGGCATCGTGATGCTATCAAAGTTAGGAATCGGCGGAATGCTTTGGAAGATGATATCTCACCCTGGGACTGACTGCCCGCCGATCAGGGCCTTGACGATTCGGTTGAAATCCCTGGCTAGTGAACTAGCAGTTGGTCCACCTATGTTGAGGAGGGTGGCCTGATAGTCTGCGGCTGCGGCTTCGACCTTTTGCTTGGCTGCCGAGTATGCAGGAGCATGTGATGGCCACCATTGAGAAAAGTCTTGTTCACCCGTGAGGCCATAGCCTTCTTCTTTTTCAAACGTCTCCAGAGCACCATCTCTCTCACGCAAGGCCGAGTCAAGTGCACTCGCCAATGTTCGGCCTATCGTTGTTACACGGACTTGATCACCCTCGCCCTGCGACTTGTTAGAGAAAGTAATTTATTACACATGCAATTCACGTACAATCTTGACAGTCATCAGATATCTAGTCTCGGTCAGTTACATGCGTAGGGCACGGTGACGATGTGCTTACTCGAGCAAACATTGAGTGTAAGTTTTGTGATGAGCCGGATCATAGAAGAGATCATTGGTCTGTAAGAAATTGTTGATGATGTTGTTGATTCCATAATTTGTATAGGCCGGGTCGATATCTTGTGACGCGACTGGCGCCTTTTGCGCATGCTTTGTGAAGAACAGAGCAGGCTTATGTCCAGGCAGACCACCGACAGCATTCTGCACAGCCTTACAGTATGCCAGCCACAGATACTTGTCGACTTCGTTGATAGCCATTTTCTTTTCCGCAGTACGTAGATATTCGAAAGGGAAGACACGTGGAACGCAAAGCAAAATAAGATGGAGAGTCGCAGAAACAACAAGCGGCAGAGCGAGCGCGGGATGAAGACGGAGACGCGGCTTTAAGAGGAATCTGAGCACGCCATGTCTCTCCCATGTGTACTCGTACTCCGTAGGCAATCACACATTGGCTTTGACTAATTAGTTCTAGGTCCAAGGTGATTTGAGGTCTGCAGATGCACACGCGCTAGTCTCGTAGCCCCAAACTCTATCAGGCACCATCAAGTTTGTGCCTCGCTTCGTATCAATGGATCTGGCTTCTGGGGACTCGGCTATAGATCCGCTTCAGATGGTGCGGGTATTTCGAGACGCGGCTTCACGATAGTCCCATCCGCTTTACTGAGAACTCTCTAGTCACCTTCCGCGAATGCGGTTTTAATTTGCCATCTTCTCTAACCGAAGTGTCTCAGAAGGGTCCGAGCCTCGTGGGAGAGGGGATCATGCACAGCTGACAGCCTCCCTTGTCTCGTCGCAAATTAGCACAAGTGATAATGTCTGGGGTCCGATGAACAAATGCTACGTACTGACTGTACCCCAAAGGCCAAGAAGCCACCATTCCATACGGATAGTTCGGCTTTTTTTTCTTCTTTTTTTTTTTGGTCGTTCCCCGCGTAACCGGCAACACAATTGGTGGCTTGCGATAAGGTAAGTTACCCGGAGACCCCAAATCCCCATTTGCGGATTGTGAACGCAAAATTAGGGCTGTGCGAACAGAAATTGTTCTTCTGGAATGCTTCGGCTGGTCAGTGGGACATCCAATAATACAGCTGGGTCCAGGGCTGTTGGTTGGTAATAAGGTTGTTGGTGATGCTGATACACAAAGGATGGTGTTCCCGTTCGTATCGCTACCCCTGCATCTCATCTCAGCATCCAATCGACGATTAGTGAATCCTGCAAAAACACGCTTGGACTTGCAGCATAAAATGCATAATAAAGACACCACCCTAATCTTATGTACCAATGTGATGGCGGACCGGCACGCTGGGTCAACTCAAGCGCCACAACACGTTCTCGGCCGGACCATGGATGGCTAGACGAGCCAACTGCTCGGATAAGGCCCAACAAGCGGGTGATGGCAGACTAGAATGCGGCTCATTCGTGGTTTTGGACTAGAACTGAAGCGGTGCAAGATGCAAGAATTGTCCGTAGTAGGAAACTGTCCAAGAAGCCGCATCTGGAAAGTTCCAGTCAGTGAATGGGATTGGGTTGTGGCGTTGTTCTAACGGGATATTGCACAAGAGGACTTTTCTAGAATCCAGATGATTGAAATCTCATAAGCATAAAAAGTCGTGTAGCTGTCCCTGGACCATTCCACGCATGTATGTGGCCCCAGTAAAGTTGAGTGAATTACGTTTGTGGCAGCCCTATCTGCCATCTTAAAATTTTGGGCCATCCTTATGTCCCATCGTTGCGGGGTCAGTAAAAGGGGGAGGATTAACGTAGGATTATGGATCAACAGCACACGCATTTCTCTACTCTATTTTCAAATGACATCGTGAGGATCTCTCGCGATGTGGGCTCCCACCTCCCGACGAAAACCCCCCACAACCCGTGAGTCTCCCATGACCTGCGCGTTCGTGAGCCAATCGTCGTCACCTCTTTTATCTGACTCGTTTTACATTCTCCGCTATAGGCTGGTCTGGCCCTAAACTAGACCTCGGCAGTGCTTTTTAGGTGCCGTCTATGCTTCATTCTTAGCTTGGCAGCTTTATTCGGAGAAATTGACCCTCTGGTTGTTTTCCGTAACATTAACGCGTCACAGCCTGTCCATGCGCCTCTCGACAATGCGAATATGCAGCCTCAGTGCCACTCGGTATGTGGGTTGTTGTTGAGGTCGAGAGGCGGTGGAATATGAGCCTCACGATAGATATAAAGAATGAGTTTCTGCAATTGAATCACAATTTCGATACCCTCATCACTCGCACCAGTCTCTTCCAGATCGTTCTCCAACCAATACTAACTATCATTGAAATCATCACTATGCCTTCTTTCAAGACCCTTCTCACCACCTTCGCCCTCGCGGCCAGTATCGCCTCGGCCCATCCAGGACATGATATTGCTCACGAAGCTGCCGAACGTCGCGAGTTCCTCAGTTCTGTCAAGCGATCTTCCCTTGCCCACTGCGCCCCCAAGCTTCGAGCTCGTGGTATTGAGGCTCGCAACATCGCTCGTCGTTCGGCCCAGGTTAACAAGGCTCGGAAGAAGCGCGATACTGATACCGTCTTGAACACTTCTCACAACAAAACTTCTCAAGGCTTCAGCCCTTGCACTGCCCCTTCGGTCCTATTTGCCAGCATCAACTCTTGTGTTTTGACCCCCGAAGTCACTCAGGGTCCTTACTGTAAGTAATCTCCGTTTTTGGATTCAGGGACTTTTGGCTAAAATCATCCAGACGTTGCCGGCGAATACGTTCGTGAGAACATCATTGAAGATCAAGAGGGTCTTAACATCGTCCTTGACTACCAGGTTATTGACGTCGAAACCTGCGACCCTGTCCCCGATGTCTACCTGGAGATGTGGCACTGTAACTCCACTGGCGTGTACTCTGGTATCGTTGCCAATGGCAATGGCAATAGCTCTGATGATACCAACATTGATAACACTTGGCTTCGAGGCATTCAGAAGACTGACTCTGATGGTGTTGCTCAGTTCGAGTCTATCTTCCCTGGTCACTACACCAGCCGTGCTACTCATATCCACGTCATGGTTCATGCCAACGCGACTCTCCTCGCCAACCAGACCCTGGGCCGAGACAACTACGCCAGCCACGTTGGACAAGCCTTCTTCGACCAAGACCTCATCTCCCAAGTCGAAACCCTCGAGCCTTATGCTTCCAACACCCAGGAACTCACCCTCAACGAGGATGATGGCATTCTGAGCGAAGAGACAAAGACCGATGGTGTCGATCCCGTCATGGAGTACACTCTTCTCGGCGACAGCATCAGTGATGGTATTTTGGCTTGGCTCGCTTTCGGCATCAACTCCACCCAGTCCAGCTCTGTGTCTCCTGCTGCCTACTACTACAAGGAGGGAGGTGTTGCCAACGAGAACTCCGGTGGCGGCATGGGCGGATCTGCTCCCTCTGGCGCTGCTCCAGGAGGTACACCTCCGGCCAAGATTGATGAGTAAGGCAATCATTCCTACGGTTGGATCTACGGGTGTGGATACTGCTAGAATACCGTGTAACCGATCTACCCGATTTTACCGACGACGCTGGGAAGTTAGGAGATGTTGTGATGAGTCTGGGCAAGCGATATGCGATCTGTTGGAGAATTACCTGCTTTGTCTGGAACTAAGTTCATTGTCTATATAAAACTTTGCATAACTGTTCATAGCTTCGCTATAGAAAGAAAACGTTTTTGTTGATCAAGCTTCACGCCACTAAACCACCAGATGAATAGATGATGGGAATGGAAATAGTTGTACAATGCGATTTGGCAATAGTAAATGGACGCCTAATTGATCTTCGATCGTGAAATATCTAAACATCTAGATCCAGAAGGCCAAGACAAGACCACCAAGAACACTCAGTATCCACGTAGCTGCCTCTGACTTCTTAAACTGAGCCTTCTTGTATCCAAACCCCAGATCAAACACCAAGTGTCGAATACCATTGATAAAATGATATGTAAACGGAAACCCCAGCAGTCCAAACTTGATCGCGGCCTTGGCAGCGAAAGGCAGCGCGCCAAAAGCCGACACCAAAGCAGCAGAGTCAAATCCCATTCCCAGATAAGGAGCGACGGCATGGGCACATAGAGTCAGGTAAGCTGTACCGCCTACAGCAAGGCCTGTTATTCGAGTCCATGCTGATGCACTGAACCAGACTTGTCCGACTTTATAGATTGTGAGGTTTGGGGTGACGGGGCGGTTGAGTCGTTGTTTAACAAGAATGTCGTGGCCCTCTTTCTGATTCATGTGAACAATCGCTGGGCGTTCTCTGGAGGAAGATCATAATGGAGTTAGAGAGAAACCACGAGGGTGTTGAAAATGGGAACTCACCTTGCTTGCTGGGACAACAGACGGGCCAAAGTCAACTTCGGGACGCTCTGGTTGAAGAAGACTCCCGGTCGTCCGGTGCCTATTGACAAGAATCAGTAAGACTATTGCAATTATATTTCTAAATTGAAGTGTTTTACCTCTCATGGCACCAAGGCTAAATCGTTGTATGCTCATCGTGACTAACCAGTGACAATAAATGTCAATCCCAGAGTACTTTTAGACAAGTCGATTGTACATTCAATGGAATTCTGACAGACAAGAACTAATCTCTAAAAGCACGAGTCCCCTTTGTATTCACACGTGATTCTCGCTTTTCGCGTCTTCGACTTCTTCCGACATCAGCCTGCCAACAACATCGGTGTTCGTTATGCGAGCTGCCGAATAAAGGACACCGACTATACTGGACACTAGTTCAGATCATAGTCAAAGAAAGAACTATTTAGGCTATTTCAGGTAATCGAATTAAATCTCTCCGCTAATATACTGAGCCAAACCTGCAGTGCGTAGTGGTGATGTGCTCTTGTGAAACTAAAACACTCAAAGGAATAAAAGGCAAAAAGAAACATCGACAACGGCAGGATTCGAACCTGCGCTCCCGAAGGAAACAGCTTACGGCAATTCGAGGCTGTCGCGATAACCACTCCGCCACGTTGCCAGGCGTAATTCGATGTATCTCACGATCAAACTCTGGTGTAACAGCCCCAGCCATTCAGTTTTTGCAATACTGCGAATGGCAGGCCAGGACTAGTGTCATCCATCTTCAGTAAACAGCTGGTTCATCACCACAGTAAATGTCTTAGGAAACGCAAGTCAAGGAGCCCATTGCCTGGCTCGCTGTTGGTGTATTGGTCCAGTCGCCATTGAGCCAACTTACACTCGATATAAGGTTGACGATAAGATTATTAGTCATGCACTGTGATTCACGATCCAGGAAGGAGCACCTTCTATTTTTTGCACCTCAATTAAACGGCCACGTTTTCCTGACTAATTGCATGTGACGAACATCACTTTATGAATGATTGTTAAAGATTGCCCTTCGCAATTAAAATCAAGACGCCCGACCTGTTTCATGGTTTTCAGCTGATCCCCAAATCGTGCTGGTTTGAATGCAATGAACAGGGATGGATCCATGCTCAAGAAAGGGCTGACTAGGTCATTTTATCGCTCGCGATCCCACAAGAAGCTTAAGTACCTGCTTATCTCCCCAGTCGATAGTGGAAGTGGCTGTTCATTCATTCAAGCTTCTTCTTTCTGTTGATCCGGCGACGTTGAGATGCGTGCTTTTCCGCCAATATTTATCAGCCTAGGCCTCTCAGTCTTGGCAGCTGCCTCCGACGAAGATGTTGTTTCGTTCCCCGCCATCGGCGAAGTCGACATCGTGTTTCCTCGGGAAGATACGTACGCTGCCGAAGCGCCATTCCCTGTCATCTTCGGCCTTCAAAACGCCCCAGTCTTGACGACTCAACTGGGAACTTAACTGTGCATATACACTGTTCGGCATCGGTCGACTCTACTTAGACTTTCTGCCAGACTCAGAACCATATTACTTTCTCAGCACGAGCAAAGAAATCGCTGATGCTGACGAGGGTGACCAGCTTCAGTACTGGCGTGGCGTAGAAGACTCTTGTATCCTCAAGTGGGATTTGCGCTGGACCACTGTCTGCGAGCCACGTAAAGATGGCAGTCTTCTCTTGAAGAACAATCAGTTCGAACGATCTGGGAACGTATCCTTTACTCTTCGCCCTGGCGCAAAAACGGCACGCAAGGCTATCGCCGAGTGCGACGGCTGCGCCATTGGTGGCACTGAGGTGAAGGTGGAACGCAACCATACAGTTGGTTGTCCCATCCTTGCCGAAGACGCCTCGCCGAAACCGAAGCCTTGTGGTTTGGATGCCAAAAAGGCCCGCAGTAGTCTTGCTGAGGCTGTTGTGAAACTTACCACGAGCTTGACCTCGATACCCAGAAAAACGATCGATGCAGGTGTGGATGCAACAGGTACTGTGACAGATGGTGCCTCAGTGCCATATAGCACTGGAGAGGCCTCTGGTCAAAGCAACGGAAGTGGAAAGGATAATAATGGTGCACAAGCATTGGGTAGTAGCAAAGGCGGGCTCTTGACTTTGTTTACTACTTTGGTCACTAGTATCCTTCTCGAGATAGTTATATAGATTCAGTATCACGGATACGTAGATAGAGGAGTTGAAGCAGTTGCCCCATTCCAACCTGAGCCTCGAGATCTGAATGTCAACAAATAAAGCATGGCTGCATGAGATGTCACCGCCATCATCACAAGTCGTCTTAGCACTTGGCTAGTATACCCTTCTGTTGATAAAAGAAACCAAATTTTCACATATTATTTTACAGTAGTCTAGGACTTGGTTGATGGTACCATCCAGAAAAGCCTATACTTGTGGTGGTAACCAGCTTCATCCTGACTCGAGCTTTGGAGTCTTAAGCACTCCTGGACCGGTTTCAAGCATAGGCTTAGATAGGCACTAAATGTAAGCGACCAATTTCTCTCTCAAAATTACCATTTCTGTCGATGGATACTGCTTTTTGGGATGGAGTCGCCGACACGGCATGCACGGTTATCCCAGCCGGCCGAGGGCCGAGACCAATAACAAGTCCTCAAGCGTACAATTACTGTCTAATGGCTGTGATAACAGCGTCTTACATTATTAATTTAAGAGGTCTGTATTTACTTCAACGTTATCTGATCTAGGTGTATATAAACTTGCGACGGCCTCGTTTGAACAACGTGTATATCCCACACTGCCTCAGTCCCTTCTTCCAACACCACTCAAGGCATTCTCGGTTGTCTCAATACAAACTTCACAATCCCCAACATATCTCTATTCTTATCCTTACAACATGTCCTCAGTAATATATACCACTCCTCCCGGTTTCACTCAAATTCTCTCTGACGCCGTCCACTACTCCCAAGCCGTAGATCTCGGCAACGGCCACTTCAAAGTCTCAGGCCAAGGCGGCTGGAATTCTAAGGGCGAAATATCCACCGACATCAACAAGGAAACCGAACAGACAATTCAAAACGTTGATGATGTTCTCCAAGCAGCTGGTCTTCGTGGATGGGAAGACGTTTACTACATACGCAGCTATCATACCGATATTGACGCCACACTGTCTCCTCTAGCTGAGGCTCTTAAGAAGCGAATTCCTAACAATCGACCTGGAGGTGTTGTCTTGGGCGTTGCGAAGTTGGCTCTGCCGGGTATGAGGCTGGAAATCGAGGTTGATGCTAGGAGTACGAACTCAAGGGGGCCATCAGCGAAGATCTAACCTCGATCAACCCTATCGAGTGATTTGGACCATTGGATAACTACATCAATATACTTCAAGAGCTCTTCTTTTAAATTGAACAGTCATATTCATATCATTATATTCTTCCATAAGTCGCTAGATTAATCAGAATCATCATTCATAACCCATTATCTCTCCAGACATCCTCGAATCGACACTTCCTGCATTTCACTATACAGCTCGAATTCCCTCTTGACCTGACATCCAAGACTCTTCTCGAAAAACTCCTGATCCGCTTCTGCGACATGACTCAACCCATCGTCTTCTCCTAGGTTTGAATGAAAGATCCCAGCTGCACTGACAGGCAAGAAATCCTCATATGTAATCGGCTCAGCCTGAACGGCCCCGGAGCTAACAAGACTGTCGATGCTCGCATCGGAGTCTTTTGATAGCTTAGAAACAGGGCTGTATGTAAAGTATGCAAGGTTCTCTCTCCTAATTGTTTCCAAATCATCAGGGAACTTCTGGAAAACTTCTGCAAGAATCTGCTCCTTCGAACCAGACTTGGCATCAGATGTGAGCTCGGCTACAGACCCTCGCCACTCGTTGATAAGATCATCGTATAGATGTCTTCCCTTGGGCGTCAAAGCCATTCCTCGCTGCTCAATTTCTCCAAATCTCGCCTTGTGGCTTCCTCCAGTTTCTTCTCCTTCTGAAAAAGCAATCGCTTCATCGAGGGCCAAGAAACTTGTTTGGCGAAGGAGGATAGGACAAAGTCTTGGTGGAGGTCCTTCAATGGCGTCTTTGGCTTGGAGGCCATACCGAAGCATTTCAACTTGTGCTGTTTCGATATCGAGGACCCGGGGCGTGAGATGGTTGATGTGAGGCCCTTTAAAACAGACAACATCTGCAATCAAGGGATGTGCTTCTCGAAGGGCTTTGTATGTTTTCATGTCAACTGTTGATGTTTTGTGCCATCTAAATGTTTCCAGGGCTTCTTTTATGAATTCTTTTGAAACCTCTGTTGAAAAAGACTTTTGTGACTCGAATATTTCGATCAGTTCCACACATCGGTCTGTAAAGATGTTACGTTTTCGCAAGATATCGGCAGCCTGTGTCCGAAGTGTCTCGTCCTCGATGAGTTCAAGCCGTAATAAAGATGTAAAAACCCGAAAAGGGTTGTAAGCCAGGGCTTCTTGTGTGAGAGGTCGAAAGCACGTTGCGTGGACTGGGAGATTGGCGACAGTGAGGTCGTAGTAGCCAACAGGATGCATGCCCATTACAGCGAATAATCGCCGCATCATGGCTAGCTCTTCTGGTGTTCCAAGTCTGATAGCTCCATGGCGTTCAACCTCGATACGGGGTTCGATGGGTTGATGTTTTTGGTGATTGATATCGGATACAAGCTTGAGGAGTGTGCCGTATTGGTGAACTTCACGTCTATACATACTCGAAAGAGCAGAGGCAAACATGGCCCTGATAGCATCTGGACTGACAGGGTCTGTGGCTGTCATTGTGACTGTAGTATATGGTATGTTGTTGTTGCTGTAGAAGGGGGACTATCTGCGCGGTAAGGAGCAGTATGTTAAATTCGGATGTGTTATTAGGCCTATCGTGTCCAGAGTATAACTCAGATAAGCCTGCATACTATCATTTATATAAATTAATATTTCGGTCAACGAGACACGAATGCCGATGTTATCAGGTATCTTTTGGACGCCCTTTTGCTTGTAGTCATTCTCCACTGACAAGCCTCCAACGAATTAGATTACATGCTTTACTGATAAAGCGGAGATCGCGCATCCGATAAGGCGGTCCGAAATCCGGTCGGATGCGATAAAGAGGAAACAGAACCCGAGAGTTGGCTCGTCTGGCCCGATTACGGCGCGATAGATACTTTCCGAATCACCGACTTGCCTGTTTTTTCAAGTTGGGTGGTTAAGATAAGGATGCTGATAAGGAGTCCAAGGTCTCACTCTTACAGAATATGTTGGGGATCCGTCGGAAGATAACCGAGCTAGAGAACAGTGGCTCACTATGCTGATAGGCAATCTCATGCGCGGCGCTAGGAGAGTAGCCGCCATCAGTCACGTAACAATTGGTATCATTATAGCTGTCTCATATCAACTTCTCCATGCAGCTTCCCCTACAGCTCAAATCCCAGGTTTACATGAATGGCCTTGGACTGGGTGTAGGCATCCAGCGCATACTGTCCCAATTCGCGACCAATTCCAGAAGACTTGTATCCACCAAAGGGAATACCAAAGTGTGAATCGCCAGACGAGTTGATCCAGACCATACCAGCCTGAAGTTTGCGAGCGACCTTGTGTGCCCGTGAGATCTTCTCGGTGAATAGAGCAGCTGCAAGACCGTAGGATGTATCGTTAGCTTTGGCGATAGCTTCCTCGTCCGTCGAGAACTTGGCGATTGAGACAACAGGACCGAAAATCTCTTCCTTCATGATCTTCATGTCCTCGGTAGTCTGTTACTGGAGTCAGAATACCTTTTGGTATTGTTGAGGGAGAAACTCACGTCTGCAAAGACTGTTGGCTGGAGATAGTAGCCCTTGTCGCCGTATTTGCTGCCACCATATAGGAGTCTAGCACCAGACTTGCGTCCCTCCTCAATATATGAGATAACTCGATCGAATTGGGTCTTGGAGACTTGAGGGCCTTGGACTGTTGCTTCTTCAAAGGGAGAGCCGAGCTTGTCATTCTCCTTTGTGACCGCGACGAACTTCTCAAGGAACTTGTCGTAGATGTCCTCGTGCACGTAGATTCTCGAGGTGGATGTGCAAACCTGAGATATCCTGTCAGTATCCATATCGCTGTTCACTGGGCCATGAAGCTCACCTCTCCCTTGTTGTCCATGATCCCAAAGTGACACCACTTAACAGCCTGCTCCAGCTCTGCATCCGCAAAGACAATCGAAGGACTCTTACCACCACACTCAAGCGTGATGTTCTTCAGGTTATTCGCGGCATCCTTCATAATAGCCCTACCAGTATTGGTGCTGCCTGTGAACGCAACCTTGTCAATGTCCATGTGCCCAGCAATAGCCTTTCCAGTCTGGGGGCCAAGACCAGGCAGGACATTGACAACGCCAGCAGGGAGGCCAGCCTCCTTGACAAGGTTACCGAAGTACAAAGCCGACAGAGGTGTCTGCTCGGCGGGCTTGAGGATAACGGTGTTACCGCATGCCAGCGCTGGCGCGACCTTCCAAGCGAGCATCATGAAAGGGAAGTTCCACGGGATTATCTGTCCGCAGACGCCAAGAGGCTCTTGGAGGACATATGCGAGCTTGGCGGGAGATGTCTCAATTGTCTTGCCGCTGATCTTGTCGGCGGCACCAGCGTAGTATCGGAAGACATTGTACGACTCGTCGAGATCGCCAGCAAGACAAGCGCTGAAAGGCTAGCGACAGTTTCAGCGATGCACTTGGGCTAAGAAGCATGGATACATACCTTGCCATTGTCAAAGGCGTCAATAGCAGCGATGAGCTCACGGTCGCGATCAATAAGATCAGCAAGTTTGTAGAGGAACGCGCCTCGATCTACAGCAGCTAGCTCTGACCACTCGCCTTCAAAAGCTTTGCGCGCAGCTTGAACGGCTTTGTCGACGTCTTCTTTGGAAGCTCCCTTGAGCTTGATGACTTCTTCCTCGGTTCTGGGGCGTGTGAGTTCCCGTTCAATTGGAGAGTTGAGGGCTGCTGGGAGCTTACACTGGGTTTGTCACTGTGAACTCGTCGCCTGAAGCAGCGACATACTCGTTGTTGATGAAGAGACCTGTGGGCTGGTCGTACTTCTTGCCGTTGGGCAATGTGATTGATGTAGTTGATGCCATTGTGAGATATGCAAGAGTCGCAAGTCAGGGAAGACAGAATGATAGAAGCCTGGATGTAGAATATGCAATGACCAAGGATGGGGTATGATCTTTTATTTATAATGTGTGCGACGCATCAAATGACGGCAGCTGTCCTCGGGCTCGGGGCTCATACACCCAATAAACTACCACCAACTAAGACACCATCGCGTCCATCCATGTTTGCGGGGTTCACTCAATCATGACAATTCCGCTGCAAATTCAGCTGATAACACTTCAATTGGCCCCAAACCTTTCCTCATACAGCCTCTCATCATGTCCCAGTTCAAGCCAGGAAAGTACTTTCAGGCCAGAATGAGGGGGACACTAACGATATCTACAACCCCACGATGCGGAGGGAACGCGGGCTATTCTCCTTTGGGTAACTTTTTGGGCCTCTTGCAATCCACAGGTAGGTCTTATCTCATACTGCATCTGGGATGTTTCTAGGCAATTCTGCGGGGAAAGGGGATTGCAGCTCTCAAGAATGAGGGAGTCAAACTAGAATAGGAATGTTAGGTGACCACTCGGTCGTTGTGGCATGACGAGGTGGCCGAGGTGAAATCTTCATGATAGGCTCTCTGTGATCATCATGACCATGCGCCAAGATCTTGGGTGGTGGCATTGAGTATCATGCTGTGTAGTACATAAGGACAACTGTACCTCTGATACGAGCATCAAGCACAGCGACTATTCAAAGATCTGTACCTCTCAGTCACAAATCCCCCAGTTCTACGTAAGCCTCCAACTTCCCTACCAGTCTTATCTCGGTGCCTTACACAGATAGACTATCATCATGTCTCATCTCACCTACTACAACTACGAAGGTGTCGGAAAGACCAACAACAAAGAATACTCCTACTCGCAAGCTGTACGCGTCTGCAACACCATCAAATGCTCCGGCCAAGGCGGATGGGACAGCGAAGGCAACATCGACAAAGAAGATCTCAAGGGTCAAATTGACCTTGCGTTCAAGAACGTTGAGAAGAACCTCAAAGACGCTGGTGCAAAGGGTTGGGCAGACGTTCACTCCGTCAGAAGCTATCACATCTCCCTCTCGGGCTCTTTCGACCTCATGGTTGAGCAGTTTCGCAAGTGGATGCCTGATCATCAGCCAACTTGGACTTGTGTGGGTGTTACAGAGTTGGGTATTCCTGGTATGATTGTTGAGATTGAGGTGGAGGCCACTATCCAGCAGTAATTGTGTAGCAAATTCTATTAAGCATCTTGTCTTCTCTACCACGTCTTATATGGATCTTACTTCTCTCCCACTGATTTTAGAACTCTACAGCACACACAGGCCGGCTGAAAGGTTATCCCTGGTCTCTATCTCGCCTCCTGAGTACGACAACAGTACGCGCTCTTTATGAGCGCACCGCCACTGGTCCATCGTCACTGAGTGATTACGGGCGATGCAAGCTCTCCCAACGGCCATCTCAAGAAGCACAAGACTCATGCGGCCAGCTTAATCTGGCCAGAACTTGTAGCTAAAGCTGTTTAAGACCCTGGATCCATCTCATACTTGAAGCATCCTTGATCACCACCCGAACCGTGGACCCTAATCTAGGTCTACACAGATACCGAGTGAGTAGAGCTGATTTAGATCTTCAGTATGAAATCGTAAAAGCTGCTTTGACGGAAGGAGAAATTGCTGCTCGTCAAATCAGCTTGGATATGAAGCGGTATCAACAAAGCCGAAACGCCAAAGAAGCGCTTGAGGATCACGATACATGGCTGTTCGATGACAGGAGCACGTTATAGTTGTAGATGTCTATAGCTTAGCACATTTTGGCATTGTGATTTCCCATTCGAAAGATCTTGGCTGGTCTGTATTCAAGGAGATGATGGAAACTGCCATTGGGCATGACTTCAGTTTCATGTCAAATGTCAAATTAGGAGCCAAGGACAGCTTCAAATTACCTCAGTCAGTGTACGGTGACTCAAAATCTCTGCAGGGCCGCTTCACCAACAATCGAGATAGTAGCTAAAGGCTTACGATCAGACGCATTTCTCTATATTCATAATAAGGCATTTCAATCTCGGCACCCAGGTAGGCCTTTCGTTTGGCTATGGGAACCTGAGAATGAAGCTGAGTAAATCTACGAGACTAGACCGCTAGAGATAGATATCAAACATATGGCGCCAGCAGTGTTTTTGCGGTTGACGCATCGAGAATGATATCGGACAAGGGCCGTACGTCGCCATGGGGAAACACGTCTGACTTGGAGCAACTTCACGCCGAAGCTGGTCGTTCGCGCAACTGAACGAGATATGATCTGGCCTTCAACTCTACGAGCGTTTCAGTTCCATTCCTCTGTCCTTGAATAATGAGCGAAGGAATGGATGTGTAGCGACATGTCAGAATTGTTTATCATATCATTTGGCTATCCAAATGGTTAATAAGACTGTATCAAGCGCAATCAAGTAACAAAGCTTTCATGAACTAAGGAACTCTTTTATCTTTTATCGAGTATCTGTAACTCGTGCGTCGATTCCAAAGTCATTGCATTTATAAAAGATCTACTTCTGGAAAGGGAGTTCAAGTTATAGTGCCAGTGCCAGATCGATCATAATTCTCACCCACTATTTTCTCATGAATAGAGCACCGCCTGGGACATAGGAGGCGTTCAAGAACAGTAAACACTTTCCTTGATGCATTTGGGATATATTTCGGACTGGCCGAGAAGTTGAGAGGATTAGGACGGAGCTCGGCCAGCTCGAATTGAGTTTCACTCTTGGAAAGAATTTAGTATCGACTTTCCGGGAAGCCTTCAATATTCTGATAAGATCTTACGGCCAATTAGGTTTCCAAGACATCCTAGCAACCGTGTGGCGTCGCAGAAGCACGGCATCAAGTCGGACCAGAAATGACTCACCGCCAACTTAGTTTTAAAAGAAGCATTGAATCATCTTAAGAATAGCCAGTCTCTACCAAACTACATTGTCTCGCAAAATGGCCTCAGCATATAGTCAGGAGCAACTTTCACAGTTCTTCGATCACATTGGTCTTCCCAAAGCGCTGCGGGAAGACCTTCGGCCTTCTTTGATGCTCTTGAAAGCCTTGCACACTCACTCGCTCGCTACGTTCCCGTATGAAAACCTATCTCTGCACTATAATGCCACTCATAGTATCGACCTCGATCCTCAACATCTTTTTCGAAAGATGGTGACTGATAGACGTGGCCGCGGTGGTTTCTGTATGGAGGTTGCAATCTTGTACAACCACATTCTTCGGGCTATAGGATTCGATGCATATGCTGCTGGGGTGCGACCTCGAGGGAGACTTGAGGGTGTTCCAAAAGGGGACTATCCAGGCTGGTGAGTAGCTTACTGTATCTCAGTTGTTGGGATTAGACGAATAATCAAGTCCACACGTCAAGAGACTAGAAGAAAATATATTAATGTAGACACAAGATCATGTTCATTTTGGAGATTTTTACCATTTCGGTAGCATCAATCAGACACTGACCAGACACTAAGGAACCATATCGTGAATATCATCACTTTCCCCGATGGCAGCAAGTATCATTCCGATGTAGCATTCGGAGGTGACGGCGCCACGATGCCAATGCCACTCGTCGACGGTTTAGTACACAAGAACCTTGGAACCCAGCAAATCAGACTCAAGAGAGATTGGATACCTCATCAAGTCCACAAGACAGAAGAGACCAAACTCTGGATCTATCAGTATCGAAACGGTCAAGACATGGAGTGGAACTCTTTCTACTCGTTTCCGGGCATCGAATTCTTCGCTTTGGACTGGGATGTTGTAAACTGGTGGATGAACACTCACGCGGATAGCCATCAGCCACGCAATGTGTTGACTATCAAGTTTCTGCTTCGGCCTGTGGATATCGAAGCCAGCTTCGAAGGGGAGATGGAGATTTACGGAAAGAGAATGCTTGTGAACGGGGTTATCAAAGAGAATCTCGGCGGAAAGACACAGATCATCACCACTTGCAACGCGGAAGAGGAACGTGTAGAAGCTCTTGAGAAGTATTTCCAGATATCTCTCACCGATGAAGAAAAGGAGGGTATTCGCGGCTATGTGTCAGAGCTCAGAGGCACCGTGTCATAAATAAGACAAGATCATTCCGTCAGATCCAAAGAAAAACATCATCAAGTCTTCATGAAGTCCCATAGAGCACCCTCACCTCTCACTTCAACCAACTCACTCCCATCATCTCCAACAGCCATACTCCACAACTCTTGGCCATGTCTCATCAAGAGCTCATAGCCACCCTGGGGACTCGGTCGAAGTGTAAAGTACTCATGCGACTGGTGCTTATCGACTCGCGCGATGAACTTCTTCCTCTCGTTGTGGCCGATGATAGTCCCAGAAACACAGTTTCGGAAGCCGAACCATCTGTCTCGTTCGATACACTCCCAGTGAAAACCGCCTCTCGGGTTGAAGCCCTCGCAAAGTCGGAGGTCGCCGTTGACGATGGTGATGACTTTGCCTGAGTCGCGATGACGAATGATGAAGATTGCTCCGGGGTAGGGAACGGATTCGGTGTAATCTCTGCAGTGTTCGGTTGTCGTTGTGTGTGTAGGCGTACCTTGGCCATCGACAGTGGAAGCCATGGACATGGTGTCAATGAGATCCATTTCTTTACTCATTCTGTCGATATTTTACTGTCGATAATGGTGATCGAATGAGTTGCGGTGTTGAGATGATGAGATTGAATGCATGTCCACGTAATGCGCCCGGCAGCTGCGGGAGAGCAGGCAGCCAACCACTGGGAATGTTGCATCTCGAAAGCCCTTTCAGCCGCTTCAACACCCGACAGGGAAGCACTGGGATAGGCAGTCCTATATAACGGCAAACATAGATCAGCAAACTACAAGCAGTGGCAATATATATATATGTATAAAGCATTTACTAAAACAGGTTTCCAGGAACAAAGAGCTTGCAAGTTTACCCTTGGTACCTGACAAATGCCGTAGGGTAATTCGTCAGACTTGCCCCAGACGGAGATGATCGGCGCTCGCTCGGTAGCTAGCGAGGTATAGCCGCCTGCGACTTGACTTATAAGTCATACAGAGATGAATGAATTACATCTATTCATGTCGCGCTGCTGTGTTTGACACCGTATCTTACGGAACTATTCCATGAAACGGTCTCATCGATGATCATGCATGCCCTTGACTGCCTGATACTCGCAGACAAGGTCCAACAGCAAACCCAATGCCAGTGACCAACTGCGCCGTTAGACAAACCGAGACACCAAAGTCCTAACAAACTCAAATCATCAATATATCGGAGGAGCAAGAATAGGGTGTGAGACAAAGACCCTGCATAGCCAGCCACGACAGCATCTCTCGACACACGTATCTACCCTGGACAGTTCAAGGTCACAAGATTGAGCAATCAGTCATTTCGTCGCAGCCCTTAAACGCCCGAGACACAAAAATTAACTCGCGCTTGGCCTCGCGTGACCTCAATCACAAACACCGTTTTAACCGCCCTCGTCGCATGGCAACTACCCCCCTCCCCTGTCATTATCGTGTCATTTTGATCTCTCGGGCTTCACAACAAAACCGTTATGCTATAAGTTAAGTTACCCTCCCGTCGCATCCGCAAAAGAGGGCGCGCCACAGTAGCACTCGTAACACGTTCTAGACCAACAGAGCAAAGCCTACGAAGCCAAGAACTGTGGCTCAGGGCACGAGGACACGCAACCCATGGATCCAAAGGGTCTAGAACGTCACTGTGCTGATCTTGGATCTTGGGTATTCCCGACGAGTTTCCCGACTCTGCCCTGAAAATCAATAAAGCCAAGCCCTGCCTGATCCGCATCGGCATGCCCGAGCTCCATCATGATCTGATAGAAAAGAGTCAAATGGAATAACTGATAAAATAACTGACCAAGTACCCGAGGGCTTATCACGCGGAAACACTCGCTTACTCAAAAACATCGAGGTCTTCCGTGAGTACAGTACCCGGGATGCAATCTGGTCGAAAGCAATCAGCTGCATAGTGCTCAGTTACAATGCATCAAGCACAGGCACCTTTTGCCGCATCAGGGAACCTAGCCCAGACCACGGACGTTTTTCTAGAGTCAGGCCGAAACATATCAGTCATATTGGCCGAGCTTCTGGCCCAGAACCTGAGCATGTAAAACAAAGGCCAAGATCTAGAGCCTCCCTCGTGTGATAAGCAAGACCGGACGGACCCTTTCAAAAGGACCCTTAATTTCTAAGGGGAAAAAAAGGGATTTACCGCTCCATAATTCTTCAGCCCTGGGATCACCGGGGCCCGTGGCTTGAAAGTACATTTTGAGATCCAAGCTCTGCAAGATGGCGTATTCTGGAATACGGTTCCAACGTCTCACTTGAGTGCCATGCAATTTCCTGCACGAGACCGCCAAGACGAATTCTAGCCCGCATGGGACTGCAGTCCTGCAATGCAACACTGTCTTGATCATGTCAGCGCTTGCTGGGGTTTGATGGGACAGAAGGGAAAAGGCTTCGTCAGGACATCGTGGCTGTGACAGATTTACTGCTTAGAATGGTTTGGTTCGGTTTGGTTGGCTTTGTAATTTAATGATATGCAAAAAACACACGTTCCTCAGAGCATTCGTTGTCCAAGCGGGTCGATCATTCATCAAACTTCAGCTTCGGGGACCTTTTGGGGCCCACCCCAGTTCAAAACTCCAGTGAGGAAGAGGTGAAGAATAAGGGCGCCCTGCCAAGCCAGTGGTCTAGACTCTGAGTCTAACAGTCTGACTCTGACTTTAAAATGGTGAGCGGCATTATTTCCTCTTTTTTGACGGAAATAGCAATTCAAGCGGAAAACGAAGAGAGAAAAACCCATCAGTCAGCAATAACCTCAAGACCAGTGCTAGAGACAGTTAGTGATTTTAGACATGACACGGCAGCCACGGCTTGCCAAGCAATTCGTGATCGTCTGACAAAGAAGACACCGATCCGTCGCATCCGTCGGGCTCCATGAGAGATAGAATGTCGCGGCATCGCAACGCAACGCACCGCATGCATCGGATGCTATCACATCAGATAAAACAGACACGCGTAAGGTTCTATAGGCAAAATGGTAAAACGGAGCAGAGGGGAAAGGGCGTGGGGTGGCAATTAAGAAAAGGGCCATCCATATCCCCGATCTAGAGTATCTCCGTCTCGATCCCCTTGCAGCATTGATGAGGATGGCTATATTTCCATTCCCCCATCTTAGACCTGCGAGATCGAGAATTGTCTTTGAATATGGATATGTCGATGTGGGAAAAAGCAAGCATCTCGATATCTGTGCAGAGAAAGGCCATTGGTTCCCAGGACCAGCTCCGAGCGGGAGGACTCTCTGACTGTTTATAACCAAAACGGACGCCCATCGAAGGTTTGGTAGAGCATCTCGGCTGGTGGCGTCGCCATCTCGATGTGGCTCCTTCACTTGATGAGGGCGGGTTTTTAGAGCGTGTTCCAGGTCGGTCTACAGTACATACAACAAAGGGTCTTGCCTAGCTCCCAGGAACATTTTCATTTCCCATTGACACTAACTAAGCAACACGCTGAGAGAGTTTCCATTCGATAATATTACGGCAAGAGGGGGTGTTTGTTGTGTGTCGCGCCATACCATGCCATGGGCAATTGGTAATCTAGTCATGGAATTGTGGGTGGCATGGCCATGGGCATTTGCTCAAAACCACCACTGAATGATGGCCGTTTTGTGTCCGGACGATGTGGATGGCTCTATCAATCTCAAACTCTAAGCCGGCCCCATCAATCCAGTTTAAAACGGTTCCTTCAAAGGGCTGAACGGAGCGACACCACTCGTATTAGTGATCGATCGCGATGAGACAAGACAGGTGCAGTGTGTCTTTATCTACGACTCGACTCGACTCAGCCAGTCTGTCTACTTAAAACACATCTCGATGTTTAATTCCTCTGTAACGAAGATCAAATAGATTCTCATCCCACACCTGAGCTGACTTGGCTGATAATATTTCGATGAATGATGAATCAATCAAGATCCCCCTACCTACGTACCTTAGTCTAAAACCCCACATATCTATCTTCCTTCTCATCGGGACCATCGAAAGGCAAAAAACAAATAAAAAATGATAGACGATCGCGGGTTCTGATAAGCGTTCCCGCCCAAGTCCAGTCCCGGCAATCCGACGATCAATCAAACTACGTCTCCAGTTTCACTCGCTGATCCGATGAGTAAGTCTAGTTCTGGGCATCGAGAGGGTTTCGATCGCACGTGGGTGCTGCGTAACTGTCGACGTCAGTTTCGCGATAAAATCTCTTCCTTTGTGTCATGTTTCGAGAGGTGATTTACGCGCGTGCTATGGAGATTGCTTCATTCAGACGGCTATTGACAGCTCCATCAAACACCACAAGTTCGTTCTCGATGTTCGGAACCGCTGGCTAGACGACGATAATTTAACTGCGATCGGGAATAACTCAAATCCTGTCACAACTTCGCTGTTTAGGGATCATGATGAGATGCAGGGTATTTCCATCGTCAACGGGGTCATGCAGACAGCCTAGACAAGAACAAGGTTGACGGAGAAGCTCCGGTGCTTGTGAAGGAAGCTCACGATGCCGATTGCACGCTACAGTACGATGCCGATGGCACTCGGGAGCCATGGGGGTGCTTCTGCCTGTCTCGAGTGCCGTGCCGGATGTGACTGTCACGACTCGGCCGGGTGTGATAGCGTGAACGGTGAATGGTGCTTGACACTCTGTTTCAAGGTCTTGGCAAAGCACGTTGCAACTTCGAGGGCCAATCCAATGAAGCCGTAACGGACGACATCGAGATGCTCAGGGCCGTTGCAATGTGTCCATGCAATGAATGCCATGTCGTTATTTTCCATGCTCAACAAAAAAACATATCAGCAGAGTGACAGCTCCAGAGCCAGTCATCTGTCGTTATTCTCGTCCAGAACATTCAGAAATCTCGTTAGAATGCTCTGGACTCTGCCCACACCCGTGAACCGAATCGACGAGATATCGCCATTGAAACGGAATCATCTCCGACTAGTGGGATCTGGGTCATGGGACAGAAGAAACAGAACAGGACAGTACAAAACCGAAGCTTCATGTCCTTCGATCCTGTTCTAATGGCCCGACCAAGGTTCTCGTTTCTGTGCCCTGAAGATCGGAAATTGGCTGTGTCATCAAAGGAGTGGGCGATGGCGCTAGAACTGTTTTGAAGGCTGCCTCCAAACGCCGGAACGGAATGCCCTGCCAAGATCTCCGTTCGCTAACTCCGTTTACCGCTTACTGCGATATCTCGTTAGCCATTCTCCTCACCTCGCTCAGTTGCATGTTGACCACACAGCTTCACAAGGTCCCTTGTGAGTCACGGCAAGGGGCCTTGTAAAGAAACCAAAGGGCGGGAAGATGCACCCGAAATAGCAATTCATCCCAACACGATCCACATACAAGAGAAATCAAAGAAGTAGCGGTCATAAACACCATGAAACTCAACTCTACAGGATTGTATTTTCTGCGGTGGACTTTTCACTGTCAAGCCCAACGTACAAGCCGAAAAGTCTGTCACTTGGACACTCACTCAGCAGGCACCCGCGGAAGACAAGCGCACGCAGTCAGCTCGATATGTCCTGTCCTGTTCACTACCTAATTGATCCCTGTGGCTTCGTGCCCTTGCTGGGCTGAGCTGGCCGATCCGGGGTTATTTAAACGGTGAACTCAATTTCATGAGGCGGACCATGTTGAATTGTCGTACTACCGTCTACCTACCGTACATTTGACTCATCTTGCCAGAGCAACACTGGACAACACATCTTGGTCCAAGCTGTAGAGGGTGAAGAGCTAGAGTGATACTGTACAGCACAGGCACAGGGTCTTTTTGCACAGACTTTTGGGCCCTGAAGCTAGAAGCTTCATCAACGTGAGACTCTGCAATCTAATTTGCAGGAAGCTCCCATTGTGCAAGGAAGACCCCGTTACGGGAGCCCGGAGCAACGATTGACAACAAGACATCTAATGCGACAAGCAAGCTTTATGTGCATTTGCATTTCTGTTCCTTTTTTGTGCCCGGGTTAAATAAACAAGGCGGTAGATACGTATTTAGATTGCGGCCAAAAAGCAAACAATGCATGAATATGTTGCGCTGTACCTTTTTGTCTCTGGCTGTGCCCCGTTGTCGTCGTAAGCAGTTTTGAGCTGGTTCCTCCCGTGCCGTGAGAATACCCAGTATTACAGTTCTGTAAGAGGTACAGTAAGTACATACGGAGTTACAGGCATATCCGAGACATCAGCCAGCCTCACGACGGGACGAATTGGGCGTGAGGTTAAATCACGGGCGCTGCAGGGAATGATAAGAGGATAAACAAATTCTGGACAGTTCCGTAGAGTCGGTTAATCAATTAGACACAGCGTGATGCCTCACCAACACCCAATGACCCGCCAAAACAAAACAAAAAGTCTCAAGATTTATTTGGTGGTGATCCCGTAAGCCCCGATAGATCGTATAAGCCTAACACTAAAGAAAACGGAGCATCTCAGATGAATCGACAGGGGTGAAGGTAAACTAAACGGATAAGATGGAGATGGACGGGTTTCGCCTGGTCAGGACGGATCCAAGACCTGACGTTGCATCGGCCAGGCCTGTTCTGGTATTGGGTTCGAGCCAATCCACGCCCCCCCCTTCACTCCTCCGTTTTTGACTCTGGGCCTGCTCCGTCGAACAGTGATTGAGTGAGTGAACGCCAAGTTTCAAGCCAAGACTCAACAGCTCGAGAGTTTATGGTTGCTGAGACAATTATCCCTCACCGAGAGCAGTCTTAGATAACAGCTCGGCTTTGTCTGGAGGTGGCATATGCCGCAGTTGCAACGTAAAGTATGTGTGTATCTTTTTCCAGGACTCAAATTGAATTGAATTGAATGCTGGTGCCTTGAAGTGGGGCGTGTGCTTGGGTTTGGGCTTGGGCTTAGACTTGGACGCTTCGTTTTGCTCGTTCTTGGGCTTGGCACAATGTCTTGCTGCTGTTTCTCTTCCACCCGCTGCCGATCTTTACTCTGCGACACGCCGTCTTGCAAGGCACCTCCGTGGATGAGCAGTGAAATCGTCGATCCGCTGCAGCAGCAATCGCACAGCTAAAGGAGACCGACCAAGGGGAAGAAACTTACGTAGCCCCCAAAAACCAGTGAGACTGCCCTGTTTCTCTCTGGGTGCGCGCGTGTGTCCCATCCAATTGCGAGCAGGTTCAGGAAAAAGAATAAAGCCATTTTGATAAAAAGGCCTGCTCACCCCCCAGAACAACGCCTTGAATCCAGAACATACATCCCTTCTATGAAACGAATTTCACGATACGACTCGACTCGACTCGACTCAACTCTATACGATACAATAGCCTAGTACATTCTAGGCTCTCTTCAGCGATAGCGATTGATTGATTGTGCACCCAAATAAACACACAAGGCCCCCCCCCCCCTTCTGCTCGTCCGTCCCAGCTGCAATCGACCGGACTAAGCCTCAGCCACCTGTACTACAGTTCCAAACTGTACCGTCCGCCCGTGCCGTACCGTATCTGTCTGTCTGTCGTCTACAGTACGTATACGACGTACCGTGCGTAGCGTAGCCCTCCCTAGGTGGTCCCAGTGCCCAGTCCCGTTCAGGCTCAGACAGGTCAAAGACAAAACACAAGACACACCCCCCTCCCCCCGGACGGGCTTGTTTTCAAGGCTCCAGAGTTCAAGAGACCAGGCCCCTCCCTGGTCACTCTTCAATCCTTCTTAACCAGCACAGTCCCCCTTGAGGGCGAAGCATTCAAGCAAGCAAGAGCACAAAGCAGCAAAGCAATTACATTACCAAGGCGCCAGCACATCCCCATCCACTTGAAACGAACAAAAAAGGGCTTTAGCTTCTTTTTCTTCTTCTTATTCCTTGCCCTACCCCTTGCGGTACACCTCAGAAATTATATATATTATACCTGCCCCATCTGCCCTCTCCAACCTCGTCTCCATCATCATGTCTGCCAGACCTTCAAGTCACCACTTTGGATCAACAAGCTCAACATCATCAACAACCTCTTCAGGCTCCGACTCAGACTCTTCCAGCTCAGGACACAGATACAGCATGGACTCAATCGCCCTCCCCATCGCCTCTGTTGAGGTTCTTCGCTGCATGCGATGCGCTCGCTCAGTCGAGGCTACTTCCACCGACGACGTCAGCACCATGGGAATGGTCCGCATCGCACACAACCTCTACTACTGCGAACGCTGCGCAAAGATGGTCGGCTACAAATAAATGAATCAACCAACACACAACAACCAAAGGCATGAACACGAGTAACACACGGAACTACTTTCAGCTTTTTTCCAGCTTTCTCGGTGGAGGGAAACAAATCACATTGGCGACATGGACGGTTAATCCTCAACATCCAATGATTCTTCCAATCAACCAGCCAGCCAACACACAACAACCACCTTTTCGGCGCAAAGGAAATATGATATTCGGCTCTTAACCCCCAGCGTGCCGCATGAATACGTCCCCCTCCCACCATTAGGGTCAGCCAGCCATTTCTTGCATTTGGCATACCCAATCAACACCACCAAGAGCAAAGCCATATATCGCCACAGAGCATAGTTGACCATCAACATCAACATGCGAGGACGACCTAAATTGGCACCCTCTTAACAACAACCGAAGCAAAAACCCACTTTCTCAGCACCTGCAAATCTCAGGAACCAATTCCGTCTTTTTGAGGTTCAGGGCATTTGAGTGATTGGATGCGGCATGTCCGGCATCAATGTATGGGTACCCCGTCAGCTTCAGGATCAGCACTTGTCAGGCTCGGCTCAGCTCAGCTCAGCTCAGCCTGCGAGTCATCAACCCCTCCAAAGGAGAAAGACTGCACTCACTGCTTCATGTGATGTCTTCTCAATTTCATGACCACCAATTTTTGTGTATTTGACGACCTTCATGTATGGAGTTTTCTTTGGGATGGGATATATAACATTGTCACACTATCGGATTTTTCTTCCTCTTCTTGTATACCCACGGATGCCCTGTTTCTTGCTGCCGGGCGCTTCGGATATTTTTGGGGATATTTTGGATGCTTTACTTTTTTGCTTCTATTCATCGTGGTAGATACACGCAAGACCACGGCCTGGTGCCTGGCATGGCTTTAGCCTCCTGGACAGGCTATTTTATCTATATGCTTGCTTAAACAATTTATCAAAAATTATCATATCTCTCATCATCATATCATATCATCGTGTCTCGTGCATTGTGTTCTCGCACCAATCTTACCTGTGTCTTGCATGTTGGTCATGTAGTTACGGATAGTTGGTGGTCATTGACGCCTGACCTCTAACAGTGTCTACAGGCTACAGCAATGGAACAGCCCTCGGCGCTACGTGCCGTCTCTCGCATTGCTAGCACGTATTTACATCCGACCAGGGTCGGGAATACTGCCATTGGCTATTTCGTTCTCAAAACGGCGATTGCCATTTTTACCCTCCCCCCTCTCAGAACCAATTAGAGACTGTCCAAGAGGAATTTCAACTGCAGACCAGCCGCTGACGTCTTGGCTCCCCAACTTCTCCGTAATCATTTTCTTTTCAAGCGGGGGCTTTAATTGTGTATGCAGCGCAGAGAGAGTGCTGCGTTCTCATGATCTGAGCCTGAGTCTGGCTTCATCGATAGGAATGAGAGCGGAGTTGGGAATGGAGACATGGCGGTCTCGCTTCGACTCATTTCACTTTGACTTTCACTTTAATCTGAGACTCTGAGACTCTGAGACCTGTCCTTTTCCCTTTTCGCCTCCCCCTTTCTGCTCTTCTCCGCCTGTCACTCCAGGTTTTATCCCGGCTTTGGAAATTCTCCTCGGTTAGGGTTTTTCACAGAGCCCACTATTTCGGGTTACTTGCTTATTTCTGCAGATTCAGTGGAGTCAGCTGCATCTGCATTTTCTCCCTCTACTTCCCGCCTTATTCTCTTTTGAGGCTATTCCCACTGTCCCACTCGTCGTGGTCTAGAGCCGTCTCGGAGATGCGTCGAGATTACGACGACGTGACCTGGCATGGATATGAGTGCCCCGAGAACAAGGCCAAGATCAATCGATCCAATAGTTCAGTGGTGCCGCACTCACATGCAGATTGGCTTGCGATCATTGCATAAACTCTATCTACCTATGCGCGTGTGACGATGACACTGGAAACTCAATCAGTTCAGTCACACTTGCACTTGACTTGTGCTCGCCCTAGCAAATCGTAGCTGGAGATTTCAGCTGTCGACTGCACAGCTTAGGTTTTGCCCAGCCAACCATCAAAAGTCAATGTCAGTTCGCGTGCGGCAACTCAGATGCAAACAGTGGAGTCTTGAGTATGAGTGCCGTGGGCTATCCGTAAAAGGTACCAAGATAGCTCATAGCCTAACTGCAAGTTACCCAGCACCGTTGTCACGCTTCTGCAGGCCTTGCAAGCCAAGAGCGTAACTGTTATAGGCATTTCAGAACATCCCAGCCACACGATGAATGTGGGTGATCTAAAAAAGCACATAACCATGGAGGAGCTAATGTACGACTCGTTGTCCTGCCGCACAACGCGCCTGTAGCAGATTGAGAGGAGCATCAACAGACGGAGTTTTTGACTTTGGAGCGGCAGTTGAGGGAGGGGATGCGTGCGTCTATACAAACGTGCTACGGTAGTCGACTGGAGTGGACTGGAGTGTAACATTGGCTTGTGTAGCTGCATCTGCCGTTATCCTTCAAATAGAGGAGATGCAGGTCTAGACTCCCCAAGACTCTGTTTAAAAGAGTAGCCCGACTCCCCGCTCGCTCGCCATCCTCGGCTCCGTCAAAGGCAGCAGCGAAAAATAAAGGAAATAAGATGGCGTCGGTGGCTTGACGTACGAATTGCTCGAAATGGCCATTTCTTGATTCCTCTGCGATTCAGGACCTCGCAGCGGCACTATTATCTAACAGGTTCAAGATAGTGCAGCTTTTCAAAGTCCCCGTGCCAAGCTTTATTTCCTGCTCGTGTGCCTTGCGTTTCCTTGCTCAACTTGCAGTCCAGGGTTTCAGTACCGTTCTTGACCAAGCTCGAAATAGCACCTCATCGGCCCGCAGGGGTTACAGTGAAGCCAGGGTCAGAGGTAGGTAGGTATTTTACGACATACAGAAATGGATGTGGAAGTGAGAAAAACCCGTCCCAGCCTGTTGGTCTGATCTGTCTATCGTATCGCCCGCTCCAAATGCTGACATGCAGCAATGATGAGGCTGTCATGTCGCTGGCTTCTTCTTCTTTTCTTGGCATGAGACGTGAGACAAAAAATGAACCCCTTGTCTTGCCTTGCACTGGATCTCAAGTGGTGGAGCCGGGGAGTAGAATGCACTGAGTGTCACTTTGTCTTAGAAGATAGGCAATACGCAGAGACAGAATTGATCGTTCTGACAAGGCTACAAGACAATCAACGTCGGAGTTCTTGTCATCCGTGGTAGATAGTGAGACTTAACTCACCGGTCTAGATCCGACCCCCCGAACCTCATTCAAGGCGTTCGCTCGGCATGTCGTCCTTTTAAAGCAGAAGCGGCATCGACGGATCTGAAGGTTATGGCAACAAACATCCCGAGGCCGATCCGTCCGAGGGAAATAACACTTTTGGTGATCCCCTAGACTCTGAGCAGTTCCGTCCTAATGCCGATTAACCGTCTGATTATCGAACCCCCCATGCACAACAACGTCGTGATGTTATCACCGTCCTCAATTCTCAGTCTTCTCATGCAGCAAATGTGCGCTTTTTCTTTATTTAACCTGTCTTACACACCCCCGACAGCCCAGGTCCATACACATTCACCCGTCTAAACCAGAAAACGGTTGCGCCCGTGAGCTATGCAGCCAGATGTCATAGGGTCCCCGCGCGCCAATTCCAACGTGAGTTAGCTTCACCTCGAGTGCCGCAAGAGATGACGTTTTCTCATGCGTCAAGGGTTTTCTTTGCTCCCTTTATTATCAAGCTCAGAGCGGTGACAGGAGCCACACTGAAATGAAAAAGAAGAACCCCGAGAAAAAGTGCTTAAGTTATGGCCCTGAATGTTGGAAGGGGGAGAAGAAAAAAACAGAAATAGGCCTCATGTACGTTTTTCTGGTGGAGAACTAAATGCACGGGAGATCATCACAAAATATCAGATATTCTCCATTTGAGGCTCAAGACCCCCGAGATCCCAAACTCAAAAATAGTAAAAGCAAACACGTATTTAGAAACAGAACAGCAAGAACATGGATCAAAGGGGTTCTTTCTCCCTTCCGTGCAATTCCCTTGCACAAACGCGTACACACTATCAAAACATGCAACTTCCGGCAAAGACCCTTGCGAATGCCCTCACTCCAAAATGACCCACCCCCCTTT
>LTDI01000022.1:0-60765 GCA_001654545.1 Fusarium agapanthi | reverse complement strand
TATTATAAATATGATTAAGTAATTTCTTATTTAATAAATAAATATATATATATATTTAATTTATACTTTATATAAAGTATTTTTTATTTTTTATTTTTTAATTTTTTTTTTTATTTTTTTTAGTTACTATTAGCCTTATATAAGGCTATTAAGCTTCTAACTTTTTAAATAAAGGCTTAAACAGTAAGGCCCCTATAGTAGGCTAGCATTATAAAGGTTAAAATCAGTTAAGGTTTATCTGCCTTAAGTAGCATAATTGCTGCCTTGACCAAGCAGTATAAATACCGCCTGCAGGTCCACTATTGGTTAGCTGCGTGTCATGGGATACCAAAGTGGGGTGGCACGTACTTACCCCTCGGCAGCTGTGTCAACCTTTTTCCTTCACCCTAGCCAAAAGACTAAGACACTGCAGGTCAGCTTCTCGCGCAACACAGAAAGAGGGGGAAAGCTTGCATACTCTTCAATCGACCCTTGCAACCTTTATAAGGGTCAGCATCGATGAAGACTAAGCAGGAGCCTGTATGTAGATCAGAAGCAATACAAGAGTATACTCACATACCGGGCCTGGTATACCCATCACACTTCCACTCGAAGGTCAGTTAGACCCTAACCAAGTAAGAGATCGAGCGTAAACTCACAAGTACGTTCCCCGACCTGACTTTCCCTCTACTAGGTTAGCTCAGCCTCAATAGCAGTTACCTCTGTAACTTACATACCTGTTGGTCACAGTTGCTAACATCTATCATAGCCACCGACACGATGCCTGCTGCTAGCAAGGACATGGTTAGTAACTTGTTTGGAAGTAGTTGAAGGTGTGGCGGGGCTTACTGCGAAATAGCCTGCAGCCGTACGATCAGGCCTACTGCACGACCGGCCACGACCTCGACACAGCTATCGGGCCCGTCTTGTGGGCAGCTGAAAAAGAAGATCTGGAAGAGATCCGTACGATGGCAGCTGCCATCAGGAAGAACTTCTCGTCAAGGTGCCGATATAACCTTGTCACTACAGTCAAGGTTATCAGTATGAACTCGACACGGAAGGTATAGAATCACTTACGAATGGCTGTCTTTGATTGCAGCCTGATTTGGTTGATCTGTCGTACGGTTCATTGGGCCTGTCTCGGTGCAATCAACCCGGGCTGGGTCTATGACGAGCTATCAAGCCTCTTGAACCTAGAGAGGGTCCTAAGGGAAGGTCTTCCCCTTCAATCAGATCAGGCAGCCTTCCTTGCTGCCTTTGCAGGCCTACTAATAGTAATTAGTAACAGTCCAAATTTGATAGGGTTGTGAAGTTACAACTCAAATGCGTACGAAGAGTGGCTTCGCGATGTAGCTGAAAGGGTCATCACTGTGGAGGGGGTCCTGTTGTTGATGTGACTAGAGGATAAGACTATGTTAGTATAAGCTCGATTAAGAGGAATAAGACTTTGGGCAAGTTCTATACACACCAGGCTGGTCATAGTCTGAGACCACGACAGCAAAACTGCCAAGATAGCTCTGGTCAGTGATGGTTTGGTGAGAGGATGGGGTAATGGGTCTGGATGGGCTTACGGACAGCATGTCTGCGAACAGAGTTCTGCTGGCCAGCGAAAGTCAATGGGTGAATTGGATAGGGTATGGAGAGAAGGAGAAGGGACATACGAATGAACGCGGGGTAATGGCGGGGTTCTGCTAAGACATGTCAGACTCGAGACGGATAGAGAGGTTGAGTGAAGCCTGCTGGAGGAGGAGGGATGTCCTACGGACCGAAGGTTCTGTCAAAGTCAGAATCTGGCGCTGTCAGTCAAAGTCAAAGTAGCGAAGACGAGGGGTAGCGCACGTACTGAAGGAATTGGGTTGACTCTGCTGGTTCAGAATAGTGGTTAGTGAGTGGATCGTAAGGATCAGATTGTTGGGGGAGCTCACTTACTTTGTGTAAGTTAGTCGGNNCGACCTTGCGTCTGAGAACTGCTGAATCTCGTCAGGACTCGTTGATGAAGATGGGGAACAGGATGACGTACCAGATAAAGTGAAATCAGTGAAGAAGCAGTGGTTTAAACTGGGGAGATCCCTCTTCAGATGTTAAATCCAGAGAGGAATCTCCAGGTCGGCGTATAGATAGAGAGATTGAGTAAGGCATCAAAGCGATGCACGGAGTGTGTAGTGGTGACTCTTGAATGGAGGAAGCCTCGGGACTTAAACATTGCCAAAGGATGTGGAGTAGTCTTGTAACACAGTCTGACAAACTCGGTCTCATCTATACTCCGTGGAAGGAGGGGATTAACCTCCTCCAGCTGGCATGTAGAACATCGAGTCCGCCTGGGCAATCGCGAACTGGCCGAGGTTGAAGTAGACCATGGCCCAGTCGACGGCGAACTTGAGGTGTTTAGTGAGCAATGTCTTCCAGTCGAGTGCTCCAATGCGCTCAATTAACCTCAGTCTGGCGGAATGAAGGTCTGAGCAATGCATGAACAGGTGATAGACGGTCTGAGTATGATGACCGCACGTGCATGCTGGCTTGATGGGATGCCTGATGACGTCCTCGGTTCCTGGAACCTTCACGTCTCGGGTTGCTCCGATCTTGCTCAGGTATCCGTTGAGCGGAATGCGCTCGGTGCGCAGCTGTAGTGCAAGTGTGGATTGCGGACGAGTCAAGCCCTTGTAGTAGCTCAAGCTTATCCGTCCTCGCCTCTCCTCGATAGCTGCGGGACGGTGTGTCGTGCGAACTCGAGCAGTTCTCTTGCGACGGTAGGTGATCCAGGCTGAAGCGCACTTCGCTTCTGCTTCCCACTTCGCTTGGTTCTTGACGGCGTCGTTGCGTTTGGCTGGGACCTTCCAAGCTTTCAATGCCGCTTCATCGGTGCCTTTCTGGCGCTTGCGGAAATACTTGGCCGATCTACCGGTCAACTGGTATGCTTCTTCGTCGAGTATCTGATACGCGGTGACGTTGTAGTTCTTGTCCTTGGGCGTTTTCAATGACTTCTCAAACCACACATCATTGTTGCGAACTTTGAGATTCCTAGCTCGTGAAGACATGGACATGCGGCACAGAAACTCGCGAATGCCCTCAATGTTCATGTCCTTGAGAACCGTAGTACCAGAGCTACCACGAATACCCCCTGAGATCAGCAGCAGACACTTGTACTGTAATTTCTCAAGTCTCCGAATTTGCTTCGGCTTGAGGGACCATGGTATTCGTCGACCTGGGCAGTGGAGAAACCAGGCAGCGCACGCGTGCGATATGATGGGTCGTATCTTGGACATGTAGTACCTCCTCGTTTGGTTCAGCCGGATACCCCAAGTCGGTCCCGAAAGTGCACGGAAATGCCGTAATGTGTTGTTGACCTTCTTCTCAAGGTTGGAGATGTGATGAGCAAAGGTGAGAGCCGGATCCAGGACCACTCCAAGGACCTTCAGCTTTTCTTTCTTGAGTGCTTCAGGGTTGTCCTTCAGTCCATCAATGTCCGGAAGAAGCTCGCAGGGAGGATCGGGGTCGTTGGGAGCCCGGAAATGCATGACAGTATACTTTTGCGGTGAAAATGTCAGGCCGACAGATGAAGCCCATTTGAAGATTTCATCATGGAATATCTTTAACCCCATGCAGTTCTTGTCGTAAGAGTTTGAGACGGCGAGGAGATAGGTGTCATCAACGTAGGAGAAGGAAAAGATTGTAATGCGGTCCTTGCCCAGCTTTTCTCTATCTTCGTTGATTTTCTGGAGAAGAGGTGCGGTAAAGATGAGGAACAGTAACGGGGAGAGAGGTGAACCTTGCGGAATGCCAATAAGCATATAGAATGCCTCTGATGTGCTCTGGGGCAACCTGAGGTGGACGATCCGGTAGGACAGATACGAGTGCATTATCTGAAGGAAAGATTCGGCTACTCCAAGGTCTGCAAGCATCTGTAGGAGCAGTGCAGGGTCGACGCAGTTGTAGGCCCCAGATACATCAAGCCCCATCATAGTCACCTTCTCCCTGATAAACTTCCAGCGTTTTTTAAACTTTTTGCTTAGTTTCCGAGACCAGGCTTTATGGATAACGCCTATCATGCTTTGAATAGCATGTGTAGTGGACTTCCCAGGCGCGCCATACTGGGTCTCAGGAAGCAAATCATAGTCCATGACAAACTTCTTAAGACGCTCAGTGAGAATCTTCTCATAAAGCTTCCCTAAAACGGAGAGAAGTGCAATGGGGCGCCAGCTGTTGACCGTGTCATAGCTATCCTTCCCTGATTTAGGAAGCATTGCGGTAATGGCTGTTTTGAATGCTGTAGGGAAGATTTTGAGTCTGAGACATGCATTGAACAAATATGCGATGAGAGGAGCAAGGTCTTTGCAGCCCATCTTGAGTTGCTCGATGCAAATCAGGTCGTGGCCTGGAGCCTTTCGGCTAGGCTGCTTCCTGACGAGAATCTCGATATCTTTGACTGTGAGTTGTTTCTCAAGGAAGCGACGCGTCTGTCGATTCATCTTCACCGTATCATTCAGCGCGGGAAATGGAATCTCAATTGGGTGATCGAGATCGCTGGTTCTTGTCCATGTCATACATCGTATCCTGTCCTGTTTTTGTTCCTCACTGACGAAATTGGGAACGCCGTCATCATTGAGCAGCGCCGGCATGCACTTCACAATCCGGTCCTGTGCCATTTTGCGTGCGACCCTGGCCTGAAACCACAAGGCCTCCATCGACTCGCCTGTTTGTTGAAGGTACTCACGCCAAGGAGTTGGCTTCTTGGGCGGCGGCTTGAAGTCGAGTTCGGAAGCAGGTATGTTGAGCCCAACGCCGCCGCCAAGCAGTATCTGTCTCAGATGAGGGTCCATCGGTTTCCGCGCTGGTGGCGGGTTTACGAGGCGGGTTGGGGTCGTGCGTGTCGAGGCGGCTAAGATGAGAGTGACAAGCGCTCGTACGTACTCCTCCACATCGTTCTCATCTTTGAGCGGCATTTCGCTAACACGCGACGAATCCTCCTTGATGGCGGCAGCAAACACGGCAGGTTTGACCTTGTTGTGCAGAAACTTCTCTGTGTCGTCTCTGTATGGCGTAATGTCAAAGACTGTCCTGATGGGACGATGGTCGCTTCCATTCCAAGGATTATCTGAGAAGACACCCCAATGTGTAACTTGAGAGTGTAGACAGTCACTGACGAAGGTGAGGTCGATGCATGAAGGATGTTCGTCATCATCGCCTTTGCCCCTGGTATATGTGATAGTACCTTCCTTCGTCAACAGTGCCATGTTGGTCTTGGTGATCATCTCGTGCGCAAGCAACCTGCCAGCTGGGGTGTCCCGAGACGGGGTGAGCAACGAAGGGCCACTCCATAATATATTGTGCAGGTTGAAGTCTCCCATAACAATATTGCGTGGCTCGCGGGTTGTCTGCTCGGCCAAGAGCTCAATGTCAATTTTCATGTCGTCCTGATTGACGTTATACACGGAGTGTATCGCAAGCGGACCGTCTGCCGTCGCTAAATGAAGGGTTGCCACCATGTCTTTATTGCGGCCTTCATGATACTGAACATTCCATCGATTTCTCGGGATTGACTTGTGGATGAAGAAGAAGACACGACTGAACCGCACGGGCTCCACATCCTCGTCATTGTTGTTTTTCTTGGTTTTTTTCTTGGTGTTCTTCTTGTCGGGCGGTTTGCGTTCCCGATTTGGATCATCAGGGTTGTCACTCTCAACCAGCGCCCTAGATGGGCTCATGCTGAGGTAGTAGTCCTGAGTACTCCGAAATGGGGTCCGGGGGGACGGGTCGCATCCGCATATGATGTCAGCTGTCCCACCGTTACGCCCATCACGCTGGTACGCGAGAAAGTCTCTTGCACGTTGCAAAGATCCTTTGACGTTTTCTTGATCGATGATCAGCTGGCGGCGGCCCAGAAACTCCTCGTCCTTCAAACGCCTTTGACGCCGCTGAGACTTCCCCATCGTTCCTGGTGAGCTTGCGCAATGTCAAGACTAACCACAAGGAGCGATAGGGACAGGCTGTGAGTTGGCGCGGCCAGTTGCAGCGAGCAGCAGATTGAGGGCGAATTGATGGAGTAAAGCCAGGCGCTCTAGTTGAATGAGATGTCGAAATAATGCTTCAAATTTAAAGGAGTATGATTAATTTTGCGGTTTCACTGAGCGAGAAACGCCGAAAGTAAAGAATAAGATGTGGTTTGGGATGAGAGTGTCAGAGATGTTGGTCAGCCATCGCTATAAAAGACGGCATCGCCTGCCAAACAGTCAGGCTCTTTACCCTCGACATCAATTCAACCAGCCTCCATCATCACCTTGATTGCCCAAACATTCCTAGTGTCTTTCCGAGCCATTCGCTGACCATGGCGCAACAAACCGAAGTCACCGACGAGCGCTGGTACGGCATCGGCGATGGGCGCCTCAAGGGTATAACCACAATTTGGTACATATGCTCAATCCTGACCCGGGGCTATTCTGGAGCATCATGTATGTAACCCCAACTATGGATGTCTGCTTGGACAGCACTGACCTTGAACATAGACAAGAGGTTCCCATCTCGTCAGGCTGCTAAGGAATGGATGTTGCGTATTCACGGCATCGAGGACCCGGACCTAATTGACTTACCAACGGCGAAGGCCGCAGTTGCTAGAGCCGAGGCAGCAGTTCGAGCTCTGGTCCCACTTCCTGCCGCATTCCCCAGCTCATCTCCTCCGTCGTCTACACCTCCGTTGTCTACACCTCCGGCCCCTATGGGACAGCTACTTGAGCTTCTCCAGCAGAGCCTCGGAGGTCCTCGTACAACGGAGGTTCTCAAGCACCTCCTTTCCGCTCCTGCGGCATCTTCATCTGCGAGGTCTAATGATGCGCTCGCTGGCGGCTATGGGCCCCTTCCGGCACCTTCGTCTAGCCCCGATGATCCCGTGTTCAGTCTCCGCGCCCCTCATACCGGGCGTAAGTCTCTAGTAATTGACTGGACCAGCGACGACGATGCGAAACCATCGTCTACCCGGGCCAGGCCGACAGCTGTTCCGCCGTCCAGCTCAGCCGCTTCATCTTCGACCAATTCAACTACTACCGAACCTCGTGTCCGAACCGTCAGACTCGCCCAATGGTCTAATCAAGCTCGCTCAACAAAGAGGGCTCGTCGCACGTCCGGTGACCTCACTTTCGTTTCTGACCCTGCCGACATCAACGACCCCTTCGTGAACATCCAGCCAGCTCTCGACCGTCTCAAAGAGATCTTTATGAGAGGCAACGCGGTTCTCATTACTGAGGATAGGATTGCCGCTCTGGGAGACGCTGAAGAGCGCTCTGATACTCTCATGAGGCTTGAAGTTTCAGATGCATACACCAAAGTCACTGATGACCACATAGAGCGGTGGGAAAGAGATTAACAAGTCTACGTCCAAAGGTAAAGATAAGGCGAGGGCCCAGACTACGGTGAAGTATGAACGTGATGAGTCCACGGGCGGCGCCTCACATGCTGTCCACCACCCCCTCTGGAAGTCAGCTAAAGGACGCGGTGGAGTCCTTCGTTGCGATGATGCTGAAGGTGTCGATGGTGGCAACAGAGAGAATGGCGGCATTGGTATTGAAGGTGATGACGGCGATGCTGGCAGTAAGCCTGACGATGATGGCGATGACAGCAACTGGGTGTCTGTCTGATGAGTGAGAGCCTATTTTCGGTTGGTAATCTGGTGGTTAGAAGATGTATTCCTGGTTTCATGTATGTCGTTGCTCTGTGTGCTAGATAGTAGTTTTCTTACCAAATTCATAGTTCCTTTTCTGTCTCTAACCTCTGTCTTCGTACACTCTGCCCTGGGCTGCTTGAGCTTTGACTTCGTAGCTTGCGATCGATCACCTAACCGCACCTAAAATCAACATGCCAGAACTCTCATTCCTTCCGTAACAAGCCTGTCCGCTGGCTACGATTCGGGGTCTCACACAGGTAACAGATTCACCATAACCATGATTCGCTCAAGAGTGGAGACAGCTCTTGCTCTTAGTGGTCTGCTTACCATAGCGGTGCAGCGTGGCCGTATCTCATGTCCAAGTTGTGTCATACCATCTCAGCTCGTGGGGTGACTTGGATCATGAACCTATGCGAATATGGCCTTCCAAAACCTGAAGTTAATTCAGATTTTCCATTGTGTTGGCTTGATTAGGCAAAGCCGCAATTAAAGAGTGACTTAAGAACAAAGTAAAAAGGGCACCTTTTAGTTTTATATTATTAAAGTGAGGTATTTAAGGTTTACTAAGGAATCTATTAACTAGCTATTAGTTAGATTTAGTTAATTAGACTGGCTATTAGTTTATTAAAGGCCTATGGAGTCTTTTTTAAAGTAAAGCTATTTATAAAGTTAAGGTAAAAGGCTAAAAGGTTAAAGTACTAATTAATTAGTTAATTAGTTAGTTAGGAAAAAGGTCCTTTTAGAGCTATAGGCAATAGATTAGGTTACCCTCTGCTTAAGGAGGCCCTTAGTAGGGTTACTAAAGGTAAAAGCTAGCTATAGGCCTCTCTAGAGAGTAATTATAAAATTCCTTCTATTAAGATTAAAAAAAAACCTTTTCTATTAAAAAAATTCCCTCTTTTAATACTAAAGATAGCTTTAAGAAGAGACTAAGTAAAAGGTATAGTAAGAGGTAAAGGAAGAAGACTGTAGGGTTAAGCTAGGCAGAGGCATTTGCCTTGCCTAGGATGACAGCAGGCTGTCAGCATAAGGGTCTTGTATTCCTCGTTTTGACGTCATAAGCTTTATCAACCATGGAGAGACGACTTGCGCTGCTTGCTAGCTTACCTAGCTCCATGAATCACTAGGTGGTCAGAAACCAACGAAATGCCCTCGTCTTCCTTTTTCTGGTGTCTAATAATGTATTTTGGTCACCTTGCGTTGATTCATACGTGCTCAAAGGCTTCGAACAGTCGCATTGTGAGCTAGGTTGTCTTAAAAAGGAGGGCATCCGATGCAGTAGCACTGATTCAGCGTAAGACGGTAACCTTAGGTGCGGGCTTGATCCGGTTTCATGTTAAGGTCGGAATTGATGCCAGTAAGATGAGATGTCACAGGACCAACGTGCTTATCTCTGTGGTTTGCAGTTCCTATTCCGACCATACCCTGATTTGGACAGTTGAGCTTCACACCACGACCATATATTGATCGAAAAGCTCGTATTTGATGGAAGAGCTCGTTGTTTTATGTCTTCCAAGACCATAATGTTCTCCCCTTGACTTTTATGCATTGGAAGTGCATGCTCGAAACGCTGTGATGCAGTCCCTATAGTAAATGAAGGTTAGTCGTCCTAAGTCACTGCGACCAATTGAGTAGCCTTTTCATACATTGCCATGGTGATTGATTGATCTTTAAAGCTTATGACGTCTCAACGAGACATATTGTCATGATGAAGTTGTGATTCTATGGCCACGACCGTGATATGGTTGAGAGTTTAAGAAAGGCTTGAGGCCCGGCGTGAAAACGCAAAGAACACCAAGTAAAACATATTGGCAACATACTAATTACCCTCTATTGACTAATATTATTGCTACGACAGCAACTGTAAAAAGGCGATATCTCGCTCTTCAAAACGATCCAATTAAATATGAACCTATCTGTGCATTCTATGTTACAGGTTTGGAGAATCTGGGCTCTGGCTTGCGACGTGGTCATGGTCATCATTCTGACGTTGACATGACTGCCAAGACACTTCAACGTCACAGTGTTCACATTCGGCCTCGATGATGCGCTGTAGGACCATTTGCTCCGCACATTCTTACCGACTCGCATGCATGGGAATTGTAATGGAAATAGTGACGACTTCGTGATGTGAAAACCGAGGCGGTGTAATACAAGCGACGACAATTATTGGCATGTCCTTAGCCAGACTTGCAGCTGAATTGATCTCGCTTGCCAATCAAGTCTATTGTGTTGTACGGTTCATCATCCATTCCAATTCCTGTATCGCAATGATATACACCCTTTGAGCTCGCTCCAGCCGTCTCACACACTCATTCTCACCCATACCTCCTAGGATGCTCTTCTCACTAACCTCAGCATCACTCCGAGTCTCTCGCCTCTCACGCCGCTGCACAGTCCGGTTATCCTTCAAAGCATATCAATCCACCATGGCATCCTCCAAGTCGCAACAGTTCTTTCATACCTCTGGCGCGACAGACTCAGTCTGGGTTCACCAAGACCCCGTCTCTAACCGTCCATCGTTCTCCAAGCTTAACCAAGACATCGAGACTGACGTCTGCGTCATCGGTGCTGGGATCGGCGGTATCTCTACTGCTTACGAGCTCGTCACTCGTGGGCGCGCAGTTGTACTCCTGGAAGCTCGTCAGGTACTCTCTGGAGAGACAGGTCGGACCAGTGGCCATTTAACCAATGATCTTGACGACGGGTATACTGAGATTGCGAAGAAGCACGGCGATGAGAGCGCCAGAATCGCAGCTGAAAGTCATGCTTGGGGAAGAGATCGCGTAGGAGAGATTTCCAAGATGCTTGGTATTGAGTGCGAGTATCGTAATCTTCCGGCTTATGAAGTTTCTCAGTATTCTACAAAGGATGCGAAGGAGCATGAGGATGAGATGAATGAGCTTCGCAAAGAAGAGGCAGCTCAGCGAAAATTCGGCATTGATGCTAGATTTGATGTAAATCTCCCCAACGTCATCATCACGAAGATTTGGCTAATTCTTTAAAGGAATCGTTGACAGTTCGTGGTTGGGATGGAGCAATCGACCAGCGCGGCGGTCTCATCGTCAAAGACCAAGCAACATTCCACCCAACAAAGTATCTCAACGGCATCCTCAAATGGCTCAAATCTCAGCCCAACTTCCGCTGCTTCGACGAAACACGCGTCATGTCCGTTGAAGAAAAAGGCATTGAGATTCTCGGCATCGGCAACAAATCCGTCACCGTCTCAACAGCAGATGGCCACACCGTCAAGTGTAGCAACGCCGTCGAAGCAACATGCGTTCCCCTCCAGAAACTCAGCGTCATCGCTCAGATGGAGTTTATGCGTTCTTACTGTATCGCTGCGCGTGTGCCTAAGGGCGCTATTGAGGACTGTCTTTTGTATGATCAGGCGGATGAGTATAAGTATATTCGACTGACGGCTTGTGATGATGAGCATGATTATCTTGTTGTTGGAGGCTGTGATCATAAGGTTGGGCAGGAAGATACGACTACTGAGTTTGGAGAGCTTGAGAAGTGGACGCGTGAGAGGTTTTCGCAGGTCAACTCTGTTGACTATCGCTGAAGTGGACAGGTCTTTGAACCTGTTGATTTCATGCAGTTCATTGGTAAGAACCAGGGCAACGATCACGTTTATATCATCACTGGTGATTCAGGCGATGGTCTTACGCATGGAGTTTTGGCTGGGCGATTGATTGCGGATGAAATCGACGGTATCAAGAACCTGTGGGCAGATGCCTACTCCCCCAAGCGCATCGCATCAATGGTCAAGTCCCTCCCTAGCATGATCGCCCACGACGTCCAGATCAATGCGCAGTACAAGCGCTTCCTACAGTCGGACATTACAGACATTGAAGATCTCGGCCGTGGAATGGGCGGGGTATTGAACAAGGTAACGTCCCTTTATTATTGTCGTACGTGCACAAGCTAATATGTTTCAGGCTGGATCAAAGCCCATCGCGGTGTACAAAGACGAGGAGGGTAACGTGAAGCAGTACAGCGCTTTGTGTCCCCATATGAAAGGCGTTGTGTGCTGGAACACCACCGAGAAGAGCTTCGACTGTCCTGTTCACGGAAGTCGATTCTCACGAGAGGGTATTTGTGTAATGGGGCCTTCGAAGGGAAACCTGGATCCTGTTGATGAGGCTGGAAAGGCTGATCAGGAGAATGTCGCCGGTAGTTAAACGTTAACAATTGACGATGTTTATGTAATACATGTTCCTAAGTATCCGCGTATAAGATGAAACGTGCTCTGATAGTACGTGCTGAGACGTTGTACGCGTACACATCATCAATCCGCCAAAGGGCGACATGCTCAACGCGTCATCTCGCCAATAAAATGGCTGCGTTTACGATTAGCCCAGTTATTTGCGTTTCGCAACACCTTTGCCTCACGTCAGACCACAAACACCGAAGAAGCCGAGCGTAGATGGTGACAAAAAGGAGGAATCAGATTTAGCCTGAAGACTCACGTCAACTTTTCTTACATCCCATGCGGGGTAAAATAGTTGATGACGCCAACATTAGTCCCGTCATAGACGTGGGATTGATATAAAGTCTGAGCATCATTGACCGTTTCTCATCTTGATAAGGACGTTGGAGTGGCTTGACATTGTCATTTCTGTTTTCCATTGAGTTCATTGATTAACTATGAGGTCTCTTTTGGCTCTTACTTTGGCTACGGCCACTTCAGCCTTTGTGATCCCCGAGGGCTTGGATGCTTTCAACACCTGGAAGGATGATCTGAAGCAGACGCTTGAAGACATTCCCACTCGCTTTCGCAAGACCCTGGATGAAGCGACCGAACAGCTCTCCACAGAGTTCACAGCCGCAATCCACAACAGACTCCAAGATGAAGAGGCTTTCCTCCCCGCTGATAACGTAGACGACGACGAGTCTGCGGATATCTTTGGCCGAACAGGCGGTGACTTTGCTGATCACACCACCTATGAACTCATCGCCAAGAGTAACTACACCAAGAAGTTCTTCAAGCTTGTTCAGAAGCATGAGAAGTTTGGAAAGTTGCTCAACAGCACTGATGCGAACTACACGCTTTTTGTCCCGACTGATGAGGCGTTTGAGCATATCCCTCATCACCATAAGGATAAGCCTAGTGACGAATTTGTCGAGGCTGTTCTTAACTACCATCTTGGTATTGGGGAATATCCTGCGTCGCGAATCCTCTTCACGCATACTATTCCCACGACCCTGAAGGAGCCTCTGCTTGGCGATAAGCCTCAGCGTCTTCGTACCAGCGTTGGATTCTCTGGGGTGAGGGTTAATCTGTACAGCAAGGTCATCGCAGTCAATTTTGTATGTATATCCCAGTAAACCAATTGATCTTCACTGACTGTTATAGAAAACCAAGAATGGCATCATCCACGCCGTCAACAGAATCCTCGTCCCTCCCCCCTTCATCGGCAGAGAAATCAGCCTCTTCCCCGCCCAATTCTCAACTCTTCTACTCGCCTTTGAAAAGACCGACTTTGTCAAGTACATCCACAATATCCCCATGGTCGGCAGCACCGTTTTCGCCCCCTCCAACGAAGCATGGCGCCGTCTTGGTCCCCGCGCAAACGCCTTCCTCTTCAACACCGAGACCGGCAAGAAGTATCTCAAGGCCCTTCTCAAGTATCAAATCGTCCCCAACATTACTCTCTACAGTGATGAGGTCTACTATGGTGATGAAAAGGTGTCGAAGAAGCTTTATGGCCATGGTCATGACTTCCATATTGAGCTTCCGACTCTTCTTGAGAGGAGTGTTGGTGTTGATGTTCATACTTTCAAGAGCTGGACTACTATTGTGCTTAATGGACATAATGTTATTGGGTTTAATGATGCTGTTGGTAAGAATGGTGTTATTCAGGTTCCTAAGACTATTCCTATTCCTCCTCATAGAAAGGGTGAGCACCCTTCTGAGATGGAAGGAGAGATTAGTGTTGAGGAACTGAAGGGGAGATTGGAGGAGTATGTCGAGGAGGAGGAGGATGACTTCGAAAACGGCGAACTGTAAAAGGTTTTCGTTCTGTAGGACATCAAACGGATTAGAGTCCCGAGGTAAGAACAAGAGTCGGTACTATAGTGTAGGATCATGACACAACTCTCACGTCAGTATCAATACAACTTAGCTTCAAGCAACATGAGAAGTATAAACATAACTTCATAATGCAAAATGATTTGACAGAAGACCAATGGATTCTTAATCGAGATATCTCGTCTATACCGCCCTGTGTATCGCAATTACCAGGATCTCCGTCACTGGTGGTCCGGCATTCTTAGCTCAGATAAATCCTTCCAAGACTCTATCAAGTCAAGAGGTAGGCAAAGACAAAAACAAAAACAACCATGAGTGGGGGACTTTTCCGTCTACTCGCGCACTCAGTCTGGCATTCCAAGCTCAGACAACCTTTACCAAACTCCGAAAAGACCAAAGACATAGGGAAGAAGGGGTGAGATGCCAGTTGTGTAGGACTTAGTTCTCAGCAGCCTTGATGATGTACTGGCGCATGCCAGAGTTCTCAGCCTTGCCAAGAGTCTCAATCTTGAGACCAACCTCATTGGTGAGTTCATGGATCTCAACCTCGTAGCGCTTCCAGGACTTGAACATCTGGAAGACTGTACCAGCGGGGACATGGATGTCGAACTTGTTGCAGTGCATGTCGTGGTTGGCCGTGACATCAAAGTAATGCATAGCTTTGTTGAGCTTGCTCTCCACGGTCCAAGCGGTCTTGGGGTTAGCACCGACAATGCCAGCGTGATCCTGAAGACCCTGGAGATAGGTAGTAAAGAAGGCGTCATACTCGACAGTGTTGTACGCAGCGTGTGTCTGGCTGGCTTCGACGCCGGTAGGTCCATCCTGGCCAACAATGAGGCGATCGACAGGAGTCATGTGGCCCTTGAACTCGACACAACGATCCTTAGCCATAGAGTCGGGAGCATTGTAGAAGATACTGCCGAGAGACAGGAAGAGACGAGCAAGAGGACGAGTCTGCTTGAAGTAAACGTCTCCCTGTTCAAAAGAACCCCAAAGACCAATGTACTTGACACCAGGGAAGGTAGCCTTAGCCTTGGCGATGTGCTCGACAAGAGAGGCGTGGTTAAGATCAAGAGCGACGTAGACGCACTCCTTGCCCTGGGCGATGAACTCCTGGACATAGGGCTCAAACTTCTTGGAGTTGGCGGCACCGAGGTCGATGATGTGAGTGCCGGACTTGAGTTGCTGAACGACTTGCTTAGCGGTGGCTTTGATGATAGCCATCTCATCGGAAGTCTGGTATGACTTGTCGGCAATCTTATTCCATTTATCCATGCCGGTAGTGTAGGCGACTTCCTTGGGGAAGTCACCCTTGCCAAGGAAGGCCTTGGGAAGCTGATCATCCACGAAGGTGAGGTTGATGGACGAACCACCGATGTCGATGACCTCACCTTCGGTAGGGTAGGCAGTAGAGAGAGAAGACATGTTGTCGATAATGAGAGGTATGATTGTGTGAGTGTTGGTTGTTTGAGTGGGAGGTTGGTAGTTATTGTGAAGTGTGGTGAGTTGAGGAAGACCAAGGTCGAGATGTTGTGAGGTTGGTGAGGAGGAAAGAAGAGAATTGGATCAACAACAAGAAGGGAGTATTTATTGAGAGACTGGACGTGAATATCATTTCGCAGTGGTTGCAAACAATGCCACTGGTAACGAGAACAACAGGCTGTTCGTCGTTGTTCCATTGTCACTGGCGGTCTTGTTCAGCCTGGGGATCTGCCAGCTGAAAGGGACTGCCAGATACAGAGTGAACGAGCTGCCAGTCCAATAAAACAAAGGGTTTGCACTGGCATAGAGTATTGGTTTGAAATGATGTTCATGATTCATTCTCTGTGGGCGGTTTGAGAACATTGTGACTTGGTTGGTGAGAGGGATCAATGGCAAGTCTTGACACTGTTCCCATGGACAGATCTTGTGGACGGGATGCAAATACGGAATAGGACACTTTGCAAGATATCGAAAGGCTTGCTTCATGTTATTATTATGGCAATTAAGTTGTTCTACACGAATTCATGGATATACCATAGACTGTTACAGAGGATATCGGTACTAAGCCACTTTTACAAGCGTTCGCATCCCATTCACGACATGCAGTCCTTACAAAATCATAATTAAGAGGTGAGAATAGACAGGACAAAAGTCTTCAGTACTAGTAAACCATATACTACATCTCCAAGTTTTACCCACCAGGCGTCCATCCACTGGCACTCCAACTCTCAGGACTAATGTCAGGCCAATATAGCCCCTGCGCCCCATCGTGATACATCGACGCATCAATAAACTGCAAATCCAAAACCGGCTGCGACAGCAACTCTTGCAACGACGGCTCCGACAACGCCATCCCCGCCGTAGGATTCAGCACATCCAGCCCCAACAGCCCCGTATCCTGCACTACAAATTGTCCCCGCCTCGCCTCCAGTGCCCTCATACAAACCTTCATAGCATCAACATGTCTACAAAATTCCTCCGCCGCAAAATTGCCATTCTCCTTCAGTTGGTGCAGAAACTGAGCTGCTGACTCAAACTGCTCTTTATCGCTACGACATTCCTTCCCGTCGATTAGGCTTGAGATAGCGAGGACTGTGGCGGATGAGAAGAGGTATTGTGTGTAGAAGTAGTCGAATGTCGCGAAGGAGCCGTCGATCCAGCAGTCGATTAAAAGGCGGCACGAGTGGCGTGCGCAGCGGATACACGCTTCGGAGAGCGTCATGGCTGATACGGGGATTTGGGGCTCCGTGCGAGGTTGAGTGTCCCATGCTGAGACGTGAGTCCTTAGTACGTGCAAAAGAATAGGACGCGTTGCGGTTATGGCGACTTGGTTAAAGTACAAGTGCAATGACAGAGGTTTTGGGCTCGGTTCAGGTGCATCAGTGGGTTCAATGTGAAGATGCGGCGGCAACTCCTCCACAAAGGCCCTCAGATCCCTCAACGCCTCTTGGACCCTCTGCGAGAGTGTTTTCTGCTGTGGTCTCCGTGTGTAAATCGCATTAATTACCTTTGCCGCCAGTCTTGCGAGTCTGAGGCCCGCGATAAAATACGACGAGTCAGCGAAGTCATCCGACGGCGTGTCCAGGACTGGGTCAGTGGGGAGATCGACTTCGATGTCGTCGTCTTGAATAGCGACGGGATGACCGAGACGAGAAGCCCACATGCGATCGAAGCTATATGCAGTCCACCATACGCGGTTCCTATGTTCTCGGGCGCCGGCATCGCGGAGTTGGGACTCGGGGACATTGAGGTGAAGCCCCATTACGACGGAAAGACGGACTGATGAGCCGGCTAGAGCGTAGGCTGTATAACGACGGTTGAGAGCGAGGGAGTAGAAAGACTAGATTGTTAGCTTTGCCTAAAAAAACGTGGGAGACTTACCAGAAGAAGTCGAATCTCAATGGCGTCGATGCGAGGTCTTTCGCTGATGATACGAAGAATACGAGTCGCCCGCGCAAAATACGCCATACCCGGAAAATTCCTATCCTTCGCCGCCGTACGGGTAGAGTACATCTCCCCAATCGCAAACAAAACCCAAAGCTTACTCCTTAACAAGGAATCCGCCGAATGCGGATTCAAAATCGTCTGCTCCAGCCCCTCCAAGATCTGACTCTTCCTCACGATATAGTAAGTCCTACTAACATACTTCAGCGCAACATTAACAAGCAGCCGTGCCCTAGAGGGTATCGGCCACGGACAATCCTGATCCGAAAGAGCAAGCAACCTCTCATCAGGTGCGTAGTTCACCCTCGGGATGTGACTATGCCCCGGTTCGGAAATAGCCTGCCTAAAGCGCGTTGCGAACGCAGCGTCGGAAGCTTCGCCGATTAGGACGGGGGTGTGAAGAACGTTCATGTCGAAGAACCAGGGTCGTTCTTCGAGGAGTGTGCCCTGTAGGGATGAGGATGTCTCGGTGCTTGAGACATCGGGGATGGAGGGCTCAGGGCGAGGTTTAGCGTCATCTTGACGAAGGCGTTGATTCTCGGCGATTAGGTCGTCAATGTATCTGGAGCAACAGATGAATATGAGAGGACTGAGAGGGAGGAGGGGAGGATGTACTGTTGGCTCACTTTGACGAGGCGGTTCTTTCGGGGATAAGAGCATTCGGCGCCTTTACTTGCTTGACGGCAGTTTTCACAGGGCTGACCGCCTGAGCATTTAACTTTTCTAGCATGGCATCGTCGACATCTGAATCAATTAGTCAGATCTTTCCACATGAATGGGAGACTCTTACGCTGTGGATTTCGTCTTGCGCTGTCGTTTCCCTGGACTCAACGGCGTGACAGTCGAAGACCCAACATCCTCCTTATCAGAGTCACTCTGATTCTCAGCCATTGTCTCTCAAACCTTGTACAAACAGGTGATCTTCGAGGCCGAGTAACACAGTCTTAACCAATTACCCACCCGATATGTTCCTGATTGGATACCCGAAGTGCCGACACGATCTGCGTATGTGTCGTGTGACTCTAAGAATACAGAAGCAAATGACGCCGACTAAATCGGCGAGAATTTTAACTTTCCCGCGCTGACTCAGCCGTAACCTCGGCCGAAAAATACTCTTTTCGGTGGTTTTGGGAGACGGCGCCGAAAGAGGTGGGCGGGAATAGGACGGGCGAAGATAAAAGGGTGTCCGACACCGCTGGAAGAAGTCATAGGTCCACTATAAGTGAGCAAAGATGCAAGGAATTGGAGTATTTTAAATACCTGATTGAGAAGGTGAAAAAACTCTTTCGAGTTTCAATGGATTAATTGGACTTTCGTTTTATTCAATTGTGTTGATCAAGTTACGCCTCCATTCGTTTATCACACCATGTCCGAACCAAAAACAACCCTCACAACATCCCCATCCTCACCACTTCCCCCAACAACCGCAATAGACGACGACGTAGCCCAGATCCCCAGCTGGCGAAAATGGGTCATCCTCTTCGTAGTATGCTGGATGCCCCTCCCCATGACATTCTGGAGCACCGCCATAATGCCCGCCACACTCGAAGTAGCATCCGACCTAAACATCCCCGTAACGACCATCACGACCATCAACGCGGGTGTTTTTGTAGCACAGGCGCTGTCGGGGCTGATGTGGCTGCCTGTTAGTACGATTATCGGACGGAGGTCTGCGTATCTTGCTGCGAATGGGGTCCTGTGCGTCTGTGCGATTGGATGTGCGACTGTGCCGAATTTAGCTGGGTTTGCGACGTTGTGGATTCTGGGGGGGAATACGGGGCCGTTCTTTTTGGTGGCTGGGCAGACTATCCTGGCGGATATTTTTGATCCTGTGAGTTTTGTCTTTGTGAGTTGCGTGTTTGTTACTAACATGTATAAGACTTCACGAGGGACTGCTGTTGGGTTCTTTCTGGGGAGTTGCGTGTCGTTCAATTCAATCGGTAAGTCTTCCGAACTTCGTTGTCGTGGGTTGACACTAAGATCGCAGCACCTCTTCTCGGTAGTATCATCGCGACATTTACCAGCTGGAGAGTCATCTACGGCGTTGAAGCCGGCATGTGTCTCTTCGGCCTCATTCTTTCTCTGTTATTCATCCCGAAAGCCAGTGAAGTTGAGAATCCCAAGTTGACTGAGACAATACGTCCTCGAACAGCGAAAGAGATTCTTCGGACCTTCAACCCGATGCACGTCTTCTGTCAATTCAAATATCCCAAGGTCATCCTCGCTGTATGTATCCCTGCTCAATTGTACAAGTACAACACTGACATGACAGAACATCGCCTGCGGTCTCCTCGGCTTCAACCAATACGGCATCCTCTCCTCCATCCGCCGCGTCATAAACCCTCGCTTCAATCTCACATCCCCTCTCTCCAGCGGTCTCTTCTACCTCGCTCCCGGTGCCGGGTTCCTCGTTGGAAGTACCATCGGCGGTAAGATCTCTGATGTAGTCGTCAAGCGATATATGCGAAAACGAAATGGGCAGAGAATTCCTGAAGATCGCTTGAACAGCAGTCTGGTCAGTGTTCTCATCATTCTTCCACTTGGAACCCTACTCTACGGATGGAGTGTTTATCATAGACTTGGTGGTATGGCGCTGCCAATAATCAGCGCATTCATCGAAGGGTTTGGACTCATGGCGTCGTTTAGTGGGCTGAATACATATGCAGCTGGTAAGTCAATCAACCTTGACAAAGAAACGCAACTAATACTGTTCAGAGGTTCGACCAGCACATAGAACAGCAGTCATTACAGGAAAATACGTTATCCAGTATAGTTTCGGCGCAATGAGCGTTGGAGGTGTCGTCCCCATGATTGACGGCATCGGCGTAGGCTGGGCCTTCACCGTTAGTAAGTACATCTCTCTACGCCCACTTGACTCTCCACTGACTGGTCAAAGTTACTTGTTTCTCAATACTCGCTGGTGTCTTGGTTCTTCTCATTGCAAGGTTCAGTAAGAATTGGAAGGCGTAGATCAAAGACATGGCTTAGATAGAATTAGAGATAGACAGGCCGGGAATGATGATCGTAACGAAAAACGGCTCCGAGATCTAGATGCGGGGAAATCTAGATCTATGCGGCGTTGAAAATGAATTACCATAGAAGGAATAGAGAAAAGTTTATCATTTGACCCGTCCTGTTTTTCTAGCTACAGTAGTGAAAACTCACTCCTCATTTTCGCTGCGAAACTTGGGGGTTAAGCCACGAAATCCGAATTACTTCGGCTTGCATTCCTCCGCCAAGCCTCCATCTTGACGGTTCGCATTCGGTCCCGAGAGGCTAGTAATTAAACATTCGATGGATTCTGGAGATCGGGTTGGCTGGAATAAGCCATTGAGTTTTGGAGGTGGAAGTGTGCGCTGACATGAGCTAATATAGCTTGGTCGGGTATCGGCATGTAGCTCTCCACGCTGGGGATATTTAGATAGACGAGCTGCTGTTTTGACTATACACTGAATTTTAATTCTCTCATTATCACAGATCGTTAACGAGTATTTCGGTTTGGGAAGACTTCCGAGATGTATCGCGATATATTACTTTTCACTTCATTCTTCAGCTTCACACTCGCTCAAAATGGAGCTGATCCTTATGCCCCAGTCTTCACGACATGTCCCTCCTCACTCAAGATCCGCAAAGCATCAGACGTACCGATCCCTCCTTACCCCTCTCTCTGCCATATCTAACGGTTCCAGGGTTTATCTGATGAAGAATCATCTTGGCGTCAACAGCGTGCCAAGCAGATGATCCCCAATTTCCAAGACTACCTCAAACTCGCCGACATTCCCGACTTCAACGTCACGAACTATATAAACAAACTCAAGACTGATGATGTTCCCATCGTTGGCCTTTCAGTCTCTGGTGGAGGCACGCAGTCTGGTCTTGGAGGACTGGGTGTCTGGCAAGCCTTTGATTCTCGGTCTTCTATTGCTCGGGCTGCGAGGACTGGAGGGTTGACGCAGCTTTTCTCGTACATCACTGGTCTATCCGGCGGAGGCGCTGTCACCGTATCCCTCCTGTAGGTCTATTCCACCACCAGCTCAATCAACACTAACAATTCAGCGCCGCCAACAATTTCACCACAACAGACGGCGTCAAAAAAGCCTCCAACTTCTCCCTCGACTACGCATCCGGTCCCGACGGCAATCAAATAGCCCTCTTCACCAGCATCTTCGAAAACATGGGCGCCAAAGACGAGTCCGGCTTCTCCGTCTCCGTCGCCGACACATTCGGTCAATTCTGGGGAACGTGGCTGCCCGGCGATAAAGTATACAGCAACTACTCCGAGATCGCCTCCAAAAACACAGCCTTCACCCTCGGCGACGCTCCAATGCCAATCATGTGCTTCGCAGAAGTCATCCCCGGAAAGTCCCCCGAGATCGGAAAACTCATGTATCCCGGCTTCAACAAATCCACGGGCTTCAACTTGACAGCTTATGAAGTCACACCCTTTGAATTTGGAAGTTGGGTCGGCGGACGTGTATAGGCGTTTATCCAGACCAAGTTCCTGGGTACTTCTATGATGGAAGGAAACCCACAGAATAAGAGTGAATGTCTTCAGGGTTTCGATAAACTTACGCTCATGCAGGGGACGACTGCTAATGCGTTTACGGCGTGGTTTATTGATTCGTTTTATGGAATTCCAGTGTTTGCGAAGAGATGGTTGGGGAAGAGACAGAAGGTCAATCCGGATATTAACGACGTTCCTGTTCCGAGGGATCAGTATGATAATCCGCTTGGTCAGCTTGTGAATGAGACGGCGATGTATTTTGATTTGACGTTTAATGAGTCGTTGTGGGCGACGTATCCGAATCCGTTTGAGGATTATAATGAGGATATGAAGGGTGTTTCGGAGCTTCTTCTGGTAAATTCTCATGCCCAGGATCATAGGGTGATGCTGATTGTTTAGGTTGACGGGAGTCTTACGCTTGAGAGTAATCCTCTTCGCCCGTTGATCATTCATGATCGCAAGCTTGACTTGATCATTGTTTACGAAGCATCGTCTGATGCGCCCAACTTTTGGGTCAACGGAACCAATCTCATCAGTAAGTCCTCTCACTTCATAGTATGTGATCCTGACTAATATCTCAGACACCGCCCTTACGGCTGGTGTCAAGCTAGGTAATGACATGGCTGGTCTCGTTTTGTCATTGGTCGCAATGGCTGCACTACTGTAGTCATACTTGAGGGAGCATCGGTATTATGTTTTCAATTACTGAGCGTGTAATGGCAGGACAAATAATCTCGTTGCACTATCTGACGGCTGACTGAACTGTAGTGAACGCGTTACAGAGGGTCCACACAATGAAGTTGCATTCAGCATAATGACTCAATACACTAACGACCTCGAATTAATTCTACAGTTTATCTAGACATCCTAATTCTTCACCTGAACACTCTTCCTCATAACGGCCGGTTCAACCTCTCCATCAGTAGACTTGTTCTCCTCAATCTTTGCCTCATCAACCTTTGTCAGATCCACAGCCTTAAGCGCAAACATGACAATCAGCATCGGCGCAAGAGAGCACGTCGCAGCAATAGCGAGAAGGCGCTGCGTCTCACGATATGCCTGGTCAATCGCTGCGCGAACAGGCGTACCCTTTGCGAATTTCTGCGCGACAACGATGGACTTGTAGATCTTGAAGGCGTTGGGCTTGGCTTGCTCAGGGAGATATGTCGTGAGTTTCTGGGGGAGGATGTTGTTCCAGATAGTACCGCCGACGCTGGAATTGTTAGTGATGATTGACTGAGAGAGGGGATGGACTAACCTGGTACCGACGGCTCCGCCAAAATTCATGGCTGCGTAGTAAACTCCCGTCACGACGGGGACGTCTTCCTTAGCAACGAGAGCCTGGATAGAGACTTGAGCGGCTGTTTGGTAGAATGCACGACCAACGCCGACAAGAGTCTTTGCTGTGATGAAAGAGGCTTCGTTGGCGTGACCTCCGTTCATGTTGACAAAGTGAATCATGAGACCTTGACCAAGAACACAGAGCGGAACACCGATAAAGACAAAGATCTGGCAGCGCTTAGTGTACTTCATCAAGACGCCAACGATGACCGAAGCGATCTGGAACGCGACACGAAGAGCGTTACTAACAACGTTAGCATTGTTCATACCAGTGTAAGAGGTACTTACTCAATGCGCGTAGCGTGTCCAGGACTGAAACCCCCAGCGACCTGAAGATAACTCGGAAAGAAAAGCGTAAAGCAAGAATAATGGAAAAAGTCCAGCATGGACAAAACACAAGCTGCGACGACAGTTCGCTCCTTGACCATTCGGAAAGGAACAAATGGAACCTTGGCAAACTTTGTATCCCAGACGAAAAACACGCCGACGACGACGACGCCAATGACTAGCATGGCAATGTAGCTGCCCTGGTCCCAGCGATCACTATTCCTCGTGCCCGTAAGCGAAAGCGGAATAAGGGTGAGTCCAAGACCGAGAACGAGAAGCACCGCACCAAGGATATCGAGATCAACCCAGACAAGGTTCACAATCCTCTTGGTCAACGGCTGTGTCTTGTCAGCTGCGTCCCAAGCGCCTTTTCTTCTATACCCAGCCCTTCTTGCCCGTCGCTGAAGGACATACAACGTGATAATAAGCGGCGCCGCGCAGAAGGGTAGGATGAGAGCCCACATGCCGTAACCCCATCGCCAGGTCGAGTGCTTGAGAACACTGTCTGCTACGATGGAGCCGAGGTATAGCGTTGGTATGGAGGCGAAGGACTCGGGGAGGGAGGTCCAAAGACCGCGGTTGATGAGGCTTGTTGTGTCGGCGATGAAGACCTGTTGCATGATGACGTAGCCGGTGTCGCCCATTGATTCAAAGATTCCGCCGGCCTAAGACGTTAGAGGTATACGAAAAGAGAATGGGGGACGTACGATGTAGGTTGCGATGTTTTGACACGCTGCGTACATTACTTGCGATAGCACGAGGAAGAGGATCGAAAATGTTAGACCCTCTGCTCGACCAAACACCTGGGACAGTTAGTTAGTCTTAGGTTCTGCGACCAAGGGGAATACGTACGTTGGAGAACTTTGCCATGATGGGATACGTGACGAGGCCGATGATTGTACTGACGACATTGGCTGTCGCAAGCGCTGAATGGCGCTGGAACGCAGAGGTAGCGTATGCATCGTAGACCTTGGTCGCGTATTTGAGGAACTGCGTTATAAACGTCGTAGCAAACAGACTAAATTGTTAGACGAAGTATATACCCTGAGGACATAGGCATACCCAGTGAAGGCGACGATCAAAGCCTTCTTAGACCAAGAGTCCCTCAGAATATCCGTATTCGAGACTTTCTCGCGCTCTGCCTTGGGCGCAGCTTCCACGTCGGAGTTACGATGAGAAGTATGGTCTGCCATTGCAAGTAAGTTTACTCAACATTGAACACTGAAGTCCAATGCAACGCTGTCTGTTTATATCGTCTGAGTGACGGAAGTCATTCCGCGCCCACAATCCGGTGATCCATCTAATCTTATCAGATTTTCATGCATCGCGTGATATAATTGGTCTGCCAAGAGTTTGCGTGGCATGACTTGGCCGTGATCTGATAAAAAAAAAGCCTCATGTTGTGCAGGGATTTTGGGAGCCGCGATGGGGAGTGTTAGGTAGACGTGGATCACATGAAGATGATTTGAAGGCCGGTTTGGTCTTGGCGATGTTCCGACAACAGGCGATCTCCAATGACACGTTTTTGAATCCCTGCTCAGAGTTTTCGCCTCTGATTAATGATGAGATTTTGGGTGTTACCACGAGCTGGAGTGATCTACCGTATGATCGAAATGTTAGTGCGTGAGATAGATAACCTTGTTGTTATCAATCTGATCAGTAACGTGGGGCTACACGTGTAAATCCACGGAATCGTAAACGGTAATCATGCAAGAATCGGCAGCATCGTGACTTGCGAGGCCGTCGAGCTCCAAATACCCGGAACTGACCGTTGGAGAGATGTCTGTGCGAATAGCTTCTGCAAGACTTGATCAACAATGGTTCATGCAGTGCGTTGAAGTTATTCCCGAGGCGATGGTACGGAATGGTCCGCTTCAGGTCCACTTGGGGAGCAAAAGCGCCGAGTTCTGGTCTGCAGACGAATTACCGCTTTAGGAACACATCCACCATCTCTCACGATGAATTTTCGTACCCCGTGTAAGATGAGATTCACGTCACTAGATGTTGTTGGACAATTTAAGCGAATGGCATTCTATGAACGAGAACGTTGACGCCTCTAAATTACAAATTCTATGCTATATACTAGTTGCTCACCAGACAACTGCCTGTATGTATCTCCCATCTCACGCCTCCAATTGACGACTGTCAAGCCATGTCGCGTCTAACCAAGGTTGTTCGGGCTCTTGGCTCGAATCTTGGGTCCATACAGAAAGAATATGACAGGGACAGGTACAAGGACCAGCGCCAAGAAAGCAAGGATACTGTTTCCCCAACCAAGACCCAGATCATCGTACATGGATAGTCCGGCCAGAGGAAGCAAGGCACCGGCCAGAGACCGGAGGACCGTCATAGCGGCGACGACTGATGCTGCGTACGTGATGTATGCATCGACGAGGTAAGTTTGAAGACACATCTATATCGTTAGTCGTGTTCCAACGCCGTTGAGATAGAAACAAGACTCACCATAATTCCCATAAGACCAAAGCAAAACAGCGCAACGCCAATCATGGGCACGATCCAATGCACATTCTGATCCGCCGCCCAACCATACCAAAACAATGCCCCCACGATAAGCAGCCCCGACGGCAACGTCATCCAAATCGGCAATCGATCCTCAGGCACCGTCTTACCATTCTGCTCAATCTTCTTCTTGATAACAACATCCGTCATGACCCCAAACGTCATCGTACCAAACAACATTCCAATACCGGTGGGGAGATACGCTAGACCGATGGTACCCGTGCCAAAACCGTACTGCTGCGCGAATACAAAGGTGAAGGTGCTGAACATGAGGTACAGCACGCCGTAGACGATGGCGACGTAGAGGGAGAGGATAAAGACGGGGAGGTGGGTGAAGAGCATTCGCATTGGGCGGATGGAGGCGTTGCTGAGGCGTTGTTTGGGTGTGAGGCCGTCTTTGTCGAGGATGGAGTATAGGTCTTGGTTGCCGGTTTCTTTCATGAGTTTGGCGGCTTTGGCGCGGAGGAGGGTTGGGGCGTATGTCTCTGGCGCGGCGAAGTAGCACAGGGCAGCGATGAAACCGGTCTAAATGGTCAGCCACGATATAGTACATTCATTCAAAGGTAAAGAAGATCTTACAAGAATGGCAATCAGCCAGAACACCCATCGCCATCCAATAGCCTCTACCATATACCCACCCGCCAACGGACCAATACACGGACCCAGCAAAGGCCCCATGGCCCAAACAGCCATAGCCTTACCTCTCTCCTGCACCGGAAAGATATCCGATATAGTTCCACTACCATTAGTAACAGGCGTCGAGCCCGTGAAGCCCATCAAGAAGCGAAACACAATAAGCATAGGCATGTTTTGGCTCAGCGCCGTAGCAACGGTCATTATAAGAAAGAGGACGTTGGCGATGTTGAAGACGATAGCGCGGCCGTAGATCTCGCTGAGAGGCGCGGCGAGGAGAGGACCGAATGTGAAGCCGAGAACGTACACGGAGACGACGAACGTGGCGATGTTGCGGTTGGAGGTTTCGAATTCGCGCATGATGTCTGGGACGCCGGGGGCGAACATTGAGGAGCCCTGGATTGTTAGAGGGTGTAGTTGGAGTTGGAGGAGGGACGTACGAGAGGTCTGAGATGTTAGCGATGGTATGAGACGGAGTGAGAGGGGACTTACGTTAGGAGGGTCATGACGGATAGAGCACCGATGCAGGACCATTTCCTCTTTGCAGGCCAGTTCATGGGATTACTTGGATCATCTGGTCCATCCCAACCAACAGCATTAGGGTCTTCATCCTGAACGATGTCTTCCTTGGTAGCACTCTCTTCATCCTTCTTCGCAGCGCTACCGGCATAAGAAGGCGTGAGGGTCCGCTGACTCGCAGGTCGTTCAATATCGATCGAAGCTTTGTTTTCCACCATCGTGAAGCTCGTGAAGACAAAGGGTGCTCCAAGACGAGAGAAGGAAGGGGTAACGAGAAGATATTTATCCCCAAGCCACGACTCAATCAACGGGCCAATGAGCGAGTGACTCGAAAGCGAAACCGAGAGATGGGGGAGGGATGGCCAATCAACGGGCTCTATTGGGCCCGTTCTAGAATCCGTCGCCCGGGTGGTTATGCGGAGCCCCACACGGATCTGGCGATTTCCGTACCGTTAGTTATGCAAATACACGGGATTTGTGGAGATTTATGCAGAATACGGCCGGATGGCCCCTTTTAATATTTTCCGGGGACGGAGTTGTGAATGCATGCATTGCATTTTGCGCCCCGGGTCGGTAACGGGAGCTGATGCTCAGTATCTGTTACGTTGAGGCGAATAGATAGTTCTTAGCGAGAATTTATTAATACCTAGAGTTCATTTGTTAGGCGTGATGCATTTGTCGGTTGATTGAGAATACGTTATACGCGTATTGGTTATTCCCCGCAGTTGCCGATCATGTGAGGTTAATGTTATTTTTATCCTCAACCTTATCCTTATCTTTATCTTATCGTCATCACCAGCCTATACGAGGAAACATGAAGTAACAATTCAAGGACCACAATCAATTCATTTAGACCACCCGATTCCAAATTACAACAAACTCACTCGAATCGCCCCCTGCCAACTCAATCTAAGCCTTCCTCTTCTGTAACAGTCCCTTGAACGGATTCTTCCCTCTGAACCGCATCCACGTAGCAAAGTAAACCACCGCATAATTAAACGCGATAAAAGCGCAGAAAATGCCAAAATCTCTCCAGATATTCCTGTAGTACACACTGAACCCCGCTCCAAACTCATCACCAGTCGCGTACTGGCAAAACTCACAGTATCCATCTGATCCAGTGGTCACATACCCTCCCGCGCGCTGAATAAACGGTTCAACGTACTCATCACATGATTGACCGCTCGGCGGCTCAAAGCGCGCAAATTCACCCTCCTCACAGCGAACAGGCTGCTCGTGAATCGCAACGCCGAGAAATGCTTCGAGAAGATAGTGGAAGGGAGTGAGCCAGTACATCCATTCACGCCAGAACGTGGGGAGACCTTGAGGCGGGACGACGACGCCGCAGAAGGATACGACGAAGAGGAAGAATATGGGGACGAGGAGAGAGGCGAGGAGTTCGTTGGGTGCAAAGGCAGCGATGGCTTGGCCGAAGGAGACGTAGTAAAGCTCGAACAGCAGAACAAGCAAGAATGCGAAACCAGATGTGAAGGCTGACGCACGCCAGCCAAAGACTCCCCACCACCAGCAATTGAAGTAAATACCGCCCGCGACGATACGATACGGGATTTCAACGACGACAACAGCTGTGGTCCAAGCAACCCAGCTGTAGATCTTGGCGTTGTTCTCTCGCCACTGGAATATCTGACGCGATTTGAGAAAGACTGGCTGGAGCTGCTGAATGAGAGGCGGACTGATTGTAAGCGTCATAAAAATGGAGAACAACCTGTTTTGGTAATCAATCGATGCGAAACCGATCTTGTAGAAGGTGAAGCAGTTAAAGAGACCTGTTGCGACGTGAAGCATAAAGTTGCCGAAGATGTAATCGGGTGAACGCCAGAATGAGACGAAGCTTCGACGAACAACGGCGTATGTTTGGGTGGATAACGGCATGGCGTACTCGCGATCATCTTTAAGACTCTTTGACGGTTCAACGTTGCGTCGGCGCTCAATCATCTCCTCAATCTCTTGAGAGCGCTTCTGTCGCTCTGAAGATTCTGCCCAGACGTCACCCCAATCTTGACCATCGTAGTCAGGATTTCCAGCACCGATTGCATCGAGCATGTACTCCGCTGGGTTAGCGTGCGGGGGACACTTGGGACCGCCGTTGGACTCAAAGTACTTGATCAAGTTCTCTGAATCATGGCCTAGAGGACCGTGGTAGACGACGCGACCGCCTGATTTGAGAAGGAGAAGCTCGTCAAAGTTTTCAAAGAGAACGGCGGAGGGTTGATGGATTGTGCAGAGGACAGCTTGGCCTGCGTCTGCGAGTTTGCGTAGGAAGCGCACGATGTTAAATGCAGCGCCTGAGTCAAGACCAGAAGTCGGTTCGTCCAAAAACATAAGCAGTTCCGGCTTACTCGCCAGCTCAACACCAATTGTCAAGCGCTTTCGCTGCTCTGCGTTGAGACCTTGACCAACGGTGCCGATGATGGCACCAGCAATGTCGCGCATCTCGAGAAGATCAATAATAGTCTCGCAGTACTCCATCTTTTCCTGCTTAGATACTTCCTTCGGTTGACGAAGAAGAGCAGAGAATTGGAGGGCTTCGCGCACGGTGGCGGTGGGTTCGTGGATGTCCATCTGTTCAGCAAATCCAGTTGCGCGCTGGAAGGATTTGGGAAGGGGACGTCCATCGACGAGAAAATCGCCTGTGATGGTGCCGAAGTTGAGACGTTGGGCGAGGCCGTTGAGAAGAGTTGTTTTACCGGCGCCTGAAAATGTTAGCGTTGGTGGCTCAATTGATGGGAATGGACTTACCGGATGCGCCCATGAGAGCGGTCAATTTACCAGGGCGAACGTAGCCTTGAACATCGCTGAGGAGTTTCCGCTCGCCTTTTTCATAGGGGATTGTGTAGTTGATGTTCTGGAACGTAAACACCGTTTCATTCTTTGCGACTTCTTGAGTGATCTGTTCATCGCTCTTGGTACGCTCAGCATCACCATTCGCGACAGGATCACTGCGCCCAGACTCTTCATCTTGCTTATCGCCCTTGGCTCTACCACCTGTTGCGATAGACTCTTCGACCTTCTTGGGGACTTGGCCGCGCTTGAAGACGGTGATCGCGCCGCCGCCGACATTGGGTTTCATGAGCTCCATACCAAGAGCAGTGAGGAACACGAAAAAGATGAAGAAGGCCCAGAGGAAGCCAAAGTTGCGCCAGAGATGAGAACGGGTGTATGTGAAGGACTGTTGGATGTATGCAGCGCCAGATACAGATGTTGAGCCAGGCGATGCACCAGCGAGAGTACAGCCTTGGTTCTGAGGTCGTGCATTCGGGCCTTGCGGGACAAGATATGGCGGTTCGCATTGGAGAGTGAGATAAGCGAACTCATTAGCCATGAGACACTCGAAACCGTACTGGATCCAATTGATCCATCGTAACCACCCAAACCAAGGATGCATCGAATCCGGCGGGATCAGATAGCCCGTATACACAACAAGAATCTGAATCGCAACACCCGTAAACCTCGTCGCCACATCCAACGTCCCGCACCAAGCCGAAATAGCCCTGAAGAACGCATACGTCACCATAGTGACAAGCCACAGAATGAGAGTCGAGATGAAGAACTGCGACGCCGTTCTCGCAAGGTTAGCCATGAAGTAGATGATGACATTGAAGATGAAAACTTGTATAAAAACGAGCGGGACATCGACGACTGTCTGGGCGATGGCGAATGCAGAAGGGCGGTAGAACGAGAAGGACTTGTGCTTGAGAAGAATAGGCTTTGACTCGAATGCAGCTGTTTGTTCAGCCAGTGCGAGAAGAGCGTTGAAGAGAAGAAGAAAGAAGAGCGCACCGCCGCGAGGAAATGCTCCGGCTGCTGTGTCGGGGAGATTGTAGAAGAGTGAACCGACGATAAGACCTTGGAACAATAAACCGCCCCATTTTCCAAACAGCGACGCTTTGTCGCCAAACATGACGAGGAACTGACGATGCGTGCAGGCTAAGACCTGTTTGTGGAACGCAATCTCATAGTTCTTCTTCTTACTCTTCTCACTCTCATTCCTCCGCCTCTCCTCCGCCAACGTCTCAAGCTCAGCCTCGAACTCATCAATATCCCTCAGATTCTTCTGGTAGTCCTCACTGCGACGATACGCATCCGCAAACTCCCCCGCCGAGCGCGGAATCCTATCTTCCCAGCCCTCACGAACACTGCGCTCATGCTCATCCGTCACACTCGTCAAAAAATCAGCCGTCGTCCAGCGCTCAGGACATTCGAACCCCAGATTCTGGAAATACTTCTTCGCGTCTTCTGCGCGGCCGTAGTAAAGACATTTTCCCTCATCGATGAGCAGGACTTTATCAACGAGGTCGTAGAGTGTTTCACCAGCTTGGTAGAGCGACACAGCGGTCGATGTATCAGCCATGTTGGTCATGGCGCGGATGGACTTTACGTACTCGACTGCTGTGCTTGCATCGAGGCCTTTGCTGGAGTTATCCCAGCCTTGGACTGAGGCACGTGTTATCATGGCTTCTGCGATGGAGACGCGTTTGCGCTCGCCGCCTGAGACACCACGGATGAATTCATTGCCAACTTTTGTGCCGAGGGTATGTTCGATCCAGAAGAGTTTTGTGACGACGCGGAGAAATTCACGGACGTAGTCTTGACGCGTTTCGCCTTCGAGACGGGATTCTTTACCGGGCGTGCGGGTCTGCAGCGCAAAAGTGAGGGTGCGCTTCACGGAGAGCGTGGCGTAGTGCAGGTCATCTTCAGGGTTGTAAATGATCTCACCGCGGAAATCCTTCGCCATTGTCGCTGCGTCGGTTCCGCCATATGTAACCTGTCCCTCAACGGACTCAAAGCCTGCGCGCTGGTTGCAGAATGTCTTGAGGAACGTACTACACCCCGCGCCAGGCCTACCCAGAACAAGGAGTAATTCACCTGGTCTAACGCACCCGTCGAAATTACTGATGAGGTCTCGAACAGGCGGTTTCGCCATCGCAGCCTTGGGTCCTTGGGTAAACAATTTGCCCAACTTGCGCGGTAGGCCTAGGAAGAAATCTCCAACGGTAGGCTGAAGACTCGACCCGAGACCGACGCCGCGAACAGTGAGGTTACGAAAGATAACACCGCTGTGTCGCGTCTTTTCCCCTTCACTTTGTTCCTGGCGCTTCTGACCAAAGATACGAGACATGAGACGGTCGAGTTCCTCATTATCTTCGGTTTGATCTTCTTTCTCAGCGGGTGTTGAGGCATTCGTGCGACGACGGGAGAGCACGCGGAAGAGATCATCTTCAGTGCGATGAGACTTATGTTTCTCGAGGGGCGGTTTCTCATTCTCGGTGTGAGACTTGATCGGGGCAAAGATTGGTTCGTCGCCGTTGGCAGAAGATGCACTCTTGCGCTTTTCTTCAGTGGATTCGCGGCGGGGGAGAACAGTGCTCGATGAAGAATTGCGATCGGGGATAGGCGCGTGCTGCAGTTGAGGCTCAGAGACTAACGCCCCAGTCGCGCCGGGTGAGGCTGAACTGCCGACGGTGACATGATCGTACGTCGTAGCCGCAGTATCACGGCCCGCAAACCCGGCCTCGAGTTGTCTATCGGTGACGTTTCCCGTTGGGGTAACCGAGTTGACGCTTGGCGTAACTGGAAAACCGCCTGGGATGTCTTCATCCCTGGGGGTAGGTCTCTCAGCAGCCATTTCAACGTAAACTTCACAGTAACGATGATGAACACTCTATTCTTGGTTTACGGGCATTGACCATAATAAGCAGACATTTCTTCACTGGTGATTTATCTATGACGACATTACAGAACAGTCTAGTCGGGCTTTCGGACATGCTGGAATTGCGACGCGGTCCGGGCGCTGGGTGGAGATTGGGCGTCATAGACAAAAAGAGCCGATTACCCTGTAGTAATCAGAGAGTCAGTTAGTGCCTCGGAGAGATTAATCTTGGACGTGCGAGTGACAGACGCTGCAGGTCGAGTTACGCATGACGTCGCAGCGGCATTTTTAATTGTCCGACGGATGGCAAGTGTCGTCAGCTGGAGCTTGTGATTATCAGCTTGTCATGCACTTTTGATCCCTCGGAGTATTTGTTAGTTGGCATACCTATTCTTGTCGTTCGGTCCCGAGCGGATTGCAACCCAACCAGACAAGAACAAGATTAGGGCTGATTGATACTAGAATATTGACAAATTCATTTAATTTTTCTTCGATCTGTGCGATTCAATGCATTGAATGTCTTTCATGCGTGTAAGATTTGGATATGCTGTGTAACTCCCCTGTGGCAAGTATTCGTCTGACCTCAAATGCGGAGTCTCACCCGAAGCCCCGTATCTCACTCACTCACCGTAATCCCCTTTAATCTCCACCGCCAGGATCCCATCACTTCTCACTGATGATACAGCATCGCGCGATGGCATTAAAACATTCCGACTACCAGGGAATCACCAGGAAAAAAGAGCGAGCTAGACCATTTTATTTGAAACATGATCAGATAAAAATCAGATCATGATCTCCGATGATTGTCGGGCGTTCACGTTGCCATTTCGAGACTCCTGCAGCGAATGTCTCAATGTCTGTCTCATCAGCTTGACCTCTCATATCTCAGCGTCACAAAGGCGGGCGCCAATTAACTGCCGACAGAGACAATCCGCATTCCTCCCTTGCGCTACGGATGAAATGTTCCCATTGTGATCTAGTGGAAGATATCCCCGCGCTGGGGCAGTTTATCTGATCTGGCCTAACTTGTACCTGAGTTAAATCGTGAAGCTAAAGCTATGCTTAGCTTGAGGCTCAAAAATACCATGTCCAAACAGCGTAGACACTCAAATTGAAAGAGAACCATGTGTGTTTCCAGTGTCAAAATTGATTCGAAAGTGCTGAAATGCAAACCTCGAATGCAGAGGAAGCCCTTGTGTTACACCAACCTCAAGGGCATTCGATGCCCAACAGCCCTCTCGCGATCCTCGAACCGGTCCGGCGTGTTTGATTCGCTAGATACACTGCAATTTGCTTCTGTGGTCGAGACGCAGTGTCGCATCCATGTTGCCGCCGGTCAGGTCTATATGAAGGCCCAATTCCCCGCTCAGCTTCACCGACAACAAAGCATCGCACGAACACTACTCAACCCTTTTTTCCAATATAAATCATCATCACCAAGACTCAAACACCATGTGTCAAGTAGTTGAAGAAAATGGCAACAAGCCCCAGAAGGAGAGTCAGAACCAGAGCCAGAGCTGCTGCGTACCATCTTCGGCTACGGGATCGACGCAGGGTCCTAATCCTGCCGATCTGCCTCGATATCACGTCGAGACGTTCCCCATCCCTGCTCCCCTGTCGGAATATGACTCTGATCACCGGCGCACCATGACCATTGAGTCGCATCAGCGACTGTGGCCTCAGGACATCTGGGTTCACAGTCCGCATGGACGACAGCTTTATCAGCCTGTGCTGATGTTTGAGACGGCTGTCCCGGAGGAAAAGGCGGAGACGAATGGAGGTGCTTCCAAGAGCGGTTAATTTATGGGGGGGGGATGGCGATTGAGATGCGATATGGGATATAGGATATTGGGTTGGAGGAGTCGTGATGAGAAAATGATTGAATGGGCTTGAATTAACGTGACGGTACGGCACACACAGGACGGAGTTGGGGTCTTTTATGACATGGCCAATCAGATCAATTGGGATTTATCTGCTTTATTCTGCTTGCATTTCGACAAAAACCACAAAACAACAACAACAAGGGCTTTTCTACATCTGTACCAACCTAACGCACTGGGGTCAATCACTGTACTAGCATAGCGAACACGATTGATGAGAAACAATACATCACAATTGCTTCCCCAACATCATCTTCCCAATTAAGGCATCAACACTCAAACATCCACTCCACATCCTCCCATCCCTGCCTCATCACCATCTCAGCCCCCAACCCAGCGCCATACCTTTCAGGCCTTACCGTCCCGCCCGCAAGCTGCGGCCCCAGCATCTTGACATCCCCAAACCCCATCCCCACAGCCTCAATCTCAAAGCCCAGTAGTAAGGCAGACGCGAAGCCGATGATCTCTGCGAAGGCGAGGTTGCGGCCTGGACAGAGATGGCGACCGCCGCCGAAGGGTATGTATGCTGCTTTTCGCTTGCGCTCGTCTTCTGCGCTTCCCTTGGATGCGGGGAGGAAGCGCTCTGGATTGAAGACGTTGACATCTGCGCCCCAGACACTGTCCTCGTAGTGTGCTACGCCAGCGGGGAGTTGCAGGTCTGTATCCTTTTTGAGAAGATATGTTGTTCCTTCGGGCGTTGTGACGCTTGTGTCTTGGAGGATACGTCGCATGCTAAGAGTCTGGTTCGCAAGCCGCATCGTCTCGCGATAACAGCTCACCAGCAGAGGCATCTTCTCTTCAAAATCCGCTATATTGAACGTCGCACTCCTCTTCCCATTATTATCCTCCACAACAGCTGCATCCTCAGCTTCGGCTCGTATTCGCGCGAGAAGATCCGGTCGGTCGAGGATGTATAGCAAAAGCCAGTAAAACGTCGGCACGGCATTAAGCGTCGCCACGTTCGGGAGAATAACCTCAAACTTGCCAATCTCGTACCCTGTAAGACCGTTCTTGCGTAGTGCTCCGGCGCGGTTCCGTACGAGGGCGGAGACGCTGGGGTCGTGGATGTCATGGTCTTCGGAGTACCATTTGCGCGCGATGTCTTGCAGCGTGGAGCGCGCTTTGTAGGCCTTTGGCATCGTGAGGGATGGGAAGAGCGAGAGGAGGAAGTAGGGCACTGATTCTTCGAAAAGCCTGGCTTGTTAGCGATGCGTAGAACGCGGGATGGGGGTACATACCACATGTCTTCAATTAAAGAGGGATCGTGATTGAATGGATCGGTGTCGCCGTAGAGAGAACGCGTTGTAGCGAGGCTCATAACATCGCGACACCAAAGATATAGATTCTCCACGTGTAGTCGTCCATTTGCGACCGTCTCTTTTCCCGCATTGATCGAATCGGCACGTATCGTCGCGCGGTTCAGCTTCGCAGCGATGCTACCCAGGAAATGCACATTCATCTGCTGCAAATGCCTAACCTGAAAGCTCGCATGGATCGCCTCTGTAAATTCATCGTAAACGCCCGGTACTTTAACTTTCGCAAACGTCTCCTGCTTCAACGCAAATGTCTTCTTCGCGTAGTCGAACACAAAGGGCTCGAAGGACGCGGTCTTGTTGCGGAGGAGGGTTTGGAGGAGGGCGGGATCGAAGGCGGCGTAGACTTTGCCGTTGAGCATGGGCAGGGTCGCGATTTGGACATGAGGATTCTCATTGCTGCGATTGACGTGTTAGGAATTGAGAGTGACGGAGAAGGGGAGGGAGACGGGCTGGATTGTCCTGCTGTAATCTGCTTGGTGACGAATTATCCCGATGATGTGTCCTACCCACGGAATCGACGGTTTCACGACTGGCGGTTCACGTGGGTCGATGTGGGGAGTTAGTAGGCGGTTTAGCAGGGCGAACGCCACTACAACCGCCAAAACGGTCGTGCTTAGAATTGTGACATTCGTGCTGCGATAGTCAACAAGACTTGTCAGTAGAGATTGAGAATTCATTGTCGCTGTGGATGTGAGAAGATGGAGGAATTTAGGCGGATTTATTTGATGAGCGATGAATTGTTAATGGTGCTGACTGTATTAGTTCCTAGCATCGCTAGTGCTAAGGCCGGGAGATCCGTTTGAGAGGAGGAATTGGCCAGTCATTGTGTATTCGCTCGCGTATCAGCATTGTAAGCGCTTCATTTGCACAATTGAGATTGTTTTAGTGCAGAAGATGTCATTATTGAGCTATGAAACTGTCAATATCTAAAAGTCGTGAGGTATTATGGCCAATACTTGAAGCAGAACGTCGTCTTGTTGATTGATGCTGCTTCAGGTGGAGATGCACTGAAGCTTCCCCACTGCTGATGAGACCAACGGTCAACTGCCGACAGTACAAAACGTTCCTCTATCAACGACCATACGGTACAAACTCAACATGACACATTTAGATCTAAAGTCTCAGTTGCCGCGAAACTCAAAGCTTCGCAACAGGCTTCTCCGCCTTGATCTGCGCCTTCAAAACCCTCCTCAGGATCTTCCCACTCGGACTCTTGGGTATAACATCCAGCACCCGAACCCCGCCCTTCAACCATTTATGCCTAGCCTTATGGCTCTCAACATGCTCACAAACAGCCCTCACGACATCCCCATCCTTCAAACCATTCGTTTTCTTGCTCTTGACAATAAACGCTAGAGGGACTTCGCCAGCGCGCTCGTCGACAATGCCTGTGACTGCGCAGTCATCTATATACGGATGATCGAGCAGATGCGCCTCCAGTTCTGCGGGGGCAACTTGATGGCCCTAAAGAATCAGCAATGCTTTTGAGGACGTGTCTGAGGGGCGTACCTTGACTTTTATAAGCTCCTTGATTCGATCGACGATGAAGAAATGATCGTTTCCGCGTGGTGATTTCCGCACGAGGACTTCATCGCCTGTCCTCAACCACCGCCCATCATCACGGTGCACAAACGTCTCCGCGTTAGCTTTCTCATTGTGGAGATAGCCCAGCACGACATTCGGCGCTTGGACGTATAATTCGCCTGGTGTTTCGTAGCCTGTGATTTCGGAGCCGTGCTGGTCGATGATCTTGACTTTTGCGCCGGGAAGCAAGGAGCCCGATGAGCCGAGAACGGGATCTGCCTCGCTGGTGTGAAACACAGATGGTGAAGCCTCCGTTAAACCTCGTCTGTTTAGTTTTGAAGTACATCGGTGGTGGTGGTGGTGGTGAACGTACCGTAGCCTTGACTGATTCTCCATTTTGGATACAACTCGAGTAATTTCTGGATGGTTTCGCCTCCCAAGGGTGCAGCACCCGAGAACACAAGCCTCACCGAGTCGAGATTGTATTTCTGGCATTTATCCTGGCTACTCAAAATATGCACGATGATCGGCGGTACGACGCTGAGTTGCTCAATGCGGAATTTCTGAATAGCCGCGAGCAATTGTTCCAGTTGGAAGCGCTGCAGAACGATGATTTCATCGCCGCGATACTGTGCTATGTGGGCGATTACAACGAGTCCGTAGATGTGGCTGAAGGGTAAAAGACCGAGGGCTACTTGCGTGTCGATATTATCCTGGGCGCGGGTTATGGACTCAAAAGTATGGATCATGAGGGTGCATGCGATGACGTTGTAGTGAGAGATCATAACGGCTTTCTAGGCTTGTTAGACAGAACATAGAAGGGTATGGCATACGTACTGGAAGACCTGATGTACCGCTTGAGTAGCACAGATACGCGACTTGTCGTTTTCCTTGTCCTGACGTCCAGGCTGATAACTCCAACGGCGGTAGAGTCTTACCCTCTGCGATGAGATCTTCAATTGTTTTGAAGGATTCTTCAGAGGGAGTCTCAGGCAAAGGGAGAAGAAAAATATGCTTCTCAGGAATTCCAACGGCTGCAGCTGCTTTGAGTGCTGTGCTGAGAAGCGGAGCGCATGTGAGCAGTGCTTTTGTGCCTGATGATCGAAGTTGATGTTCGAGTTCAGATGCTGAGTGCGCTGAACTAGCAGGCGTGACGATACCGTCTACACGGTGGATGGCGTGCGTAACGGGAATGTAATCAATCTACCCAAGTCGTTAGTGCTACACACCTCTTGTAATTGAGGAGGGTTTACCGTGTTGAGAGCGTAAATCGCCACGACTCTATCCCACGCCGTTCCATCATTCGGATCAAACCCGACATTTTTCGCTAACCCACGCGCAAGAAAGTCAACACGCCGTGCAACCTCCTCCGCAGTCCACGACGTCCCCGTCACACCACACGTATACGGCCTCTTTGACCTATCAAAGCTCTTCCGCCCTGCTTTTTCAGTATTGATAAAGTCTGCTACGCTGATTGAATCAGGTACATCTGCACCCATTAGTACTTCGTCTGGGAGAGCGGGGCGCTAACAGTACCGGGAAGGTTAGGAACCCACGAGGGTGGATAAAACGTCATTTTTTCTGGATATGAGGCGAGATTGGATATTGGGGGAGGTCAGTGATGGGGTTGATGGGTTGTTTGATGTTTTTAAGCTATCGTTGGACCGAGGTTTGCCTGTTCAAGTTCCGCGGATGAGATACCGAGCTGTTGAGATGGTATGGGGAGTGGACCAATGAGAGGGGAGGGGGTTGACGAGCGTGGGGAAATCTGGGGAAGACACGTGAGGGATCTTGGTGGGTTTACCCTGGAGATAGGGTTTAGCGGGTTTGGTGAAGAACTGGCGTCTGGGGGTATAGGATGAAGGAATGACTTTGTATGTTAGAAATACATTTGTGCTGTTTAATAAATGTAGGGTGCGTAATCCAATAGATGCAGGTACAGACTTCAGAGTTTTGAGATTGAGATACGTGATAAACTCAAACTGTGTTACGTAGCAGTAAACCTTCGCACTTTCAGCTACACATAAAGAGCTTGTACCCTACAAAGACTTCACCTGCAATATCAATATCCAGAATATTAAAAGCAAAAAGTTAGAAAATGAAGTAATCAAACGGTATGCTGTTCTACAAAATCGCAGTCATTACAGTTATATCACATTGGCGACAGGCAAAAAACGTGGTTCCGCCCGGGATCGAACCGGGGACCTTCTCGGTGTTAACGAGATGCCATAACCAACTAGACCACGGAACCGAGTATGAGTATTAGCTTTGATTGGCTGATAGAGGTCTTTGAATTAGAGTTCAAGTTAATCACATTCCCAGCACGGATTGGTCAGGCTTGGTCGGGTCATGTTTTCAACGGTGAAGGTTATCGAGTTTGCAACGTCGCTGTATCAATTGAGATGGATAATTCAGCTTGCTAGAGCGCTGTAGAGAGGATATCAATTTTATTCATGACTTGTTCCTTGATTGATATGCTGACATTCCCTGTAAGGCCTATGATCTGCGTATGTGTACCCCAATAATTTCATCACCATTCTGGTATAGCATCAAACCGGCAACCTCGTCTTGGCCCTACTCAACGTCTCAGCACACCTCCTCGCAATATCACTCTTCTTCCCCAAGATCCACAGAATCCTAATACACTCCTCCCCCCTCCCCAACCTCTCCTCCAACTCCTCCCCCGCACGATCAACCTGCAGCAGCTCATTAACCTCCGCCATCCAATAATTCGCCGCCTTGGAAAACGCGCGTATCAGAATAACCGTCCACGGCTCCGTGAGTATCATGCACTGGTTGATAGCGTGGTGGAATTCCGAGAGCGTGGGAACAATAAAGGTCCTGTTGTCCGGGGCGGTCACGCGCGCTAGGTCGGATAGCTCTCGGGCGCTGCGCTCGCGGATCCGCATCACCCATTTGCAGTTGGAGCGGGATTGGCTCGGGGCGGGGAGGCCGAGGGCGTGCTCGTCGATGTGGTGGATTAGATCGGCGAGGAGGAGGACGCCGAGATTCCAGTGGGCGCAGATGCAGATGAACCAGCTTTGGATGCGGCCGGGGATAGAGTTGTAGTTTTGGAGAAGTTCTCTAAAGAACGTGCCACTAAATAGATCAGTACCGGTATATCGATCAGAGGTAGTGCAGACTTACTATGTCGTGTTCCAGTATCGGTAAACCCTTGCTGACCGTTCAATAAACTCCTCAACCTTCTCCCCAGACTCTCCCTGCCTCAGGAAATTCTGCAGATACGCTACATGTCGAAACATCAACACCTTGACCGGCGCAGATCTCGTAACCGCCTCAGCAGCCTCTTCATAAGAACAAGGCCAGTGGACATTCTGCCTCGGCTTCTCAAGACTATCCTGAATAAACAGCGGCACATTCCAATCTGTATCGCCACGCGCATCATCATGCTGACTGTTGGCGTCCACAACAACAAGGGGCCTCTCACTCATCGTCGAACTAACCGTATCAAACATCACCGTCAACCAGTACAACAGACTCACAGTCCCGGCGTCCTCGCTACTCATCGACGCTACGAGATTGGCGCGCTTGCGGCCCTTGGTGAGACCTTTTCGCTCAGCGTCGAAGCGGTATTTTAAAGTGTGCATCTTCCGGGCCGCGCGCTCTATGAAGATGGGCGGGCCGTCGTTTTCGATTATGCTGGCGATTTCGTCGGCGACGGATTGCATGTCGTATACGTCTTCGAAACAGCCTGAAGTGTCGACGTCGCTGTGCTCTGTGTCTTCAGCGTCGAGAGGTTTCTGGGTGAGGCCGAAGATCATTTCTGCGCAGACGACGCGGTAGGACTCTACGTCTGCGACATCATCTAGAGCGCGACGTGCTTGATCCCATATGTTGCGTTGAAGATGACGATCGAATTCTTCTTTAAAGTCATCCATGTACTCGTTGAGTGGATTCTCTTCTGCGATGTCATCTAGTGAGGGATATCGTTCTCTGTGTCGTCGTGAACTTTGAGCCCATTGTGTCGCGAACGCCATGATACAGAGATGAAGAGCCTTTGCAGTCGCTGACTCTTGTTGACGAGTCATATGAATCAACTGCGTCGATTGAGCCACGCGATCGAGATTCATAGTCCGTCGCAGAACTCGATTCGTCCATGAAGATCCCCATTCTGCCAGATTTCCTGGTTGAGACACAGTCTTCTGCTGCCGACCGAACGGACACGTGACTTCATTCAACCAACACGATAAATTGTGCTCCAAGACATCGTGATAGATCTGCAGCAGATTCGTCGAGATCATCAGGTTATTAGATTTTGTCATCATCGACTGATCCATAGTGAACGACGAAAGCGAACTACTCTGCGTATCGCTCCACGTAGTCGACACACGACGCCGTTTCGTTCTTCGCCAGTCTTTCTCGTTGTTTGGACTGACTGCGATGAGAGACTGTGCAGGCTCCGTGGGACTGACGGTGGGGAACTGCGACATTGATGCAGTGTCGAATTGAAGTTCAGGAGGGACAGTCGAGTCTTTGAAGAATTCCCAGGGTTCGCTCAACGCTTCCTCAGGTGCAGTGAGATCCTTGAATTGGATGCCGTAGAAATTAGAGTCAATAGGCTCTGTTTGTCCAGGCACGAAATCAAATGGTAGCGCATCGAGTGAATTGTCGAGAAATGAGGGGACGTCTAGACTGGTGTCGATCTCTGAAAAGACCGGCACTGGAGGGAGGGACTGCGAAACAAAAGATTGCGCTGCTGATTGGGCATCAGAAGTGTTATCATCTGGGACAATAGAGTTCGGTGTATCGCGTGTATTTTCTGTTGATGTCGATTCTCGTCGTGTAGAGGTTGAATCCCGTCTCGAGGGGACAATGCATTCAATACCTGGTTCACCCCGCGCAGCCGCAGCGAGAGCATAAGAGATCTGAATCTGCGTCCACGCCCAGTTCATGGTACATTTCTTATGAGTCTTTGTGCAGTACGAACACGGCGAAGATTGAGCTAGAGGTGCTACACCATCTCGTCAGCACTATTGCCCAACTGCAATGAAGCGGGGGGATCTCACGCTTCTCGCCTACAATCATCTTGCCATCGCGCAGAGGGTCCATGTTTCTCGGAATCTCCAAGGGCGGAGCGTCGCAGCCCCTCTTTGACTTTCTACACTGATCGCAGGCATATTGCGTTCTCTTCATGGCTCTGTAAATGTAATGATGATGTCGATATAAGGGGTAAAGATATGGTAGCGTGGGAAAAAAAATTGCATCAGCGACAAAAGTGGGCGGAACTTGGGTTAAAGCTCTCCCCTCCCTTGCAGATATAAGCCCCCATCCCCCCTCCGGATCCCCGGATTCCCAACTGATCCGAGCGTTTGTTTCCCCGCGTTCTTTGCTCTTTTGGTTTAGTGCATCCACTCAGAGTTCGTGCTGCCTTGGAGGGGAGGGGACCCCTGGGAAATGTTGGCTTACGACTAGCAGCAGCCAACAGCCTTATTTGTCTAATGGATGTCGCTATGTAGATCGAGATGGGCAGAGTTTCTAGACGCTTCCAATATGGAGGTCACTGTGTAACTTTACGCGAGGCACGGAGGCTGTGGAGTTTTTGAACGGGCTAAGCCGCAATGTCTTAGCTGACTCTTCGATTCTGACTCGAAACTAGCTTAGATCTCAAATCTCGTCTCATCTACAGAACAGCCTTGTAAATCTCAGTCTCAACCGCCGCCCAGAGCCCCAGGACCTTGGCATCAGCGAACGGCAGGATCTGCGTGCACACAATTCCTCCAATGCCGTGCTCGCGATCAGCCCACCACCAGAGATTAGCTAGCCCAGCCCACTGAACCGTGCTCTTGGATCGCCCTGAGAAGCCTCCGTTGGTGAGCATGAATGTCAATCCCCAGCCCTGCAAGTCCAATGGTTAGTATGTCTGCTGAAATGCGGGGAGGGGGAGGGAGCGTCGTACCTGGGGTGGATTTCCGTCGACGGGGTATAGCTCGCCGATTGGGTTGGTCAGATCTGGTTTGGCAGCTGGGATGGCCTGACGGCTGAAGTTTGGGAATTTCTCGATGCTGTTGCTCAGCATGAGATCGACAGTTTCCTTCTTGAGGATCTGAGCGCCTGTGTTGGGACATGTTCCGCCGTTGAGCAGAACAGTAAGAACCTCTGTTCAAATCAGCATCCATTCACCCGCATCAATAACCATCTATACTTACTTCCGTACTCTTGGGGTTGCGCAAACATTCCCGCCCCGCCGCTATGGAAGATTGATGCGATCTCACTCGCATTGTCAGTCACTAGAGGAAGACGCTGGAGGTGATCGCGCGTTCGCAGTGTACCGTCTGCGTCGCGCTGATGCATGTGAGCTAGCCTGGCGCGCATTTCTTTACCGGGAAGCATGGACATGTTTTTGATGCCCAGAGGTTGAAAGACGTTCTTCTGGAGATAATCATTGAGACGCAGACCGCTGGCTCGTTCAAGCGCGATGCCAGCCCAGTCAATTCCGACCTGAAATGTTAGCAGACGTTGCATGAGGCGGAAAATGTACTTACACCGTATTCCCAGCCCTCGCCGGGCTGGAACAGAAGTGGAAGCTTGACGATATCCTCAGTACGACCAGAAAACTCATCAATGCCAGCAGGATGGCTCCAATCCCTCAACCGCTCATTAAAAAACGTATATCCAAAGCCCGCAGTATGCGTCAGTAGCATTCGCAGTGTGATGAGATTCTTCTTCTCCTCAAAGCTCCCATCAGGCTTCAAGACCTTGAGACTCTTGAGCTCAGGAACGAGATTCTCAAGATGGTCACCGTCATCGAGCTTCAGCTTTCCCTGCTCGACGAGCTGCATGCACGCAACGCCAGCAAGCATCTTGGTGCACGAAGCGATCCAGAATATGTTGTCCAGCGTCATGGGCTCATTGGTCCCGACACCGCGCGTGCCCGCAGAATGAGCGAATATCTCACCGGATTTGTCGACCAGTACGACCGTGGTACCGGGAATACCGGTCTTTTGGTCGGCGCATGCATCGTCGATTATGCTGCGCAGCTTGGATGTCGCTTGGGCAGTGATAGGCATGTTTGAGTAACACAAACGTAATTTGAGATTTTGAACGGGGGCTGATCAATTGTTGCAGAATTTTCTGCAGTACCCCTAGTGAAGCTATCTATTTATACTGCTAGTCGGCAATGGCGCTATGATTCCCAGATAGCGCAGCCTTGGCTCGTGGCCCGCGCCAGCTCACAAAGGTTTATTAAGTCATATGACAGGATGGATAACTAACACCCGCATATGGATACAGCACCATACTCTATTCTGCCTCTCCCCCGCCTCTACCGCAATCTAACTTGGTTCTGTTAACTCAAAAACACCAAGTTTAGACCCATTCCCCAATCTTGCGGACCCGCGTCCGCAGATACGAGTGCACAGACGAGGGGTAAAAAGCACACAAACAAAAAGGCCCTGTCCAGCTTAACTTTGATTTTGGATTTACTGAGGATGCGGCGCCGCGTGCGCTCGGCAGTTGATGGCGTCCTAGGCCCCGGCCCCCGTGGGGTTCGATCCAGGGTTACAGCGTGCGGGGAAGGACGACGTGCTGTAACGTCGCTGTGTCTCGTTTGGTGGCACTGCAGCTGCACGTTGTGGATGTGACGAGGCGGATGCGGGTACGCAGTTATGCAGGGCGGAACGGAGGCCGGTCTGCTTTCACATGATGCTACTGTAGAGTTTCACGGAGAATGCAACATGTTTCAATTTGATGAACCGCAGGACCAACATGCATGCATGCATATTACGAATGGTGTTTATAAACTGGTTGTATTTCCTGTAACATTTTCTCGTCACAAGCAAGTCTTTTCATCTCATCAAGTATTACTCCTTTAGCAAACATACTTTTACAATGGGCGAGAATATTCCAGTTCATAAGAAGTTCAACACTGAGCTTACGGATTACTCCGTCGAGCATCATGGCGATCAAGGTGTCTATGCCGATAATCTCGAGGTAGACGCTCTTGTCGTCGGTGCTGGTTTCGCTGGTGTCTTTATGCTCAAGACCCTCCGTGATCGCGGTTACAAGACTGTTGTTTACGAAGCTGGCAACGACACTGGAGTAAGTAACTAACCCTTTACCTAATCGTTTGACGCTGACAGAATAGGGCACTTGGCGATGGAATTGCTACCCCGGCGCTGGTGTTGACTCCGAAGTCCCTGAATATGAATTCAGCTGGCCTGAGGTTTACGATACCTGGACTTGGCCTTGCAACTATCCTACCTACGCTGATCTTCGCGCTTACTTTGATCACGTCGACAAGGTCCTTGACATCAAGAAGGATATCGCTTTCAACACTGTCGTTGTAGGCGGCAAGTTTGACACTGAGAGCGGTCGCTGGCATATCCGCACTGCAGACGGTCGAGTCGCCAAGGCCAAGTATCTCGTCCTCGGAACCGGCTTCGTAAGTCCCCCTACAATAATCAACAGTGACTTGCGGCTAACCTCGTAGGCTGCCCGTCGATACATCCCCGACTGGCCCGGCATGGACAAGTTCAAGGGCATCATCCACCACTCCTCCTTCTGGCCCGACGAAAAAGTCGACGTCACCAACAAGCGCTGCGCCATCATCGGCACCGGCGCATCAGGCGTACAGATCACACAGGCCTGGGGTCCCGAAGCCGGCCATCTCAAGGTCTTCCAACGAACCCCCAACCTCGCCGTCCCCATGCGCCGCAAGTACCCCTCCGCCGAGGAGCAGCAGCAAGCCAAGAAGTTCTACCCCGAGCTGTTCCGCTACCGCGAGGATTGCTTCGCTGGCTTTCATTATGACTGGTATGAGAAGAACACCTTTGACGACACGCCCGAGGACCGCGAGGCTCTGTACGAGAAGGTCTGGAAGGACGGCGGTTTTAGGTACTGGGTTGCTGTGTACAAAGATAACTTGTTCAATGCGGAAGCGAACAAGGAGTCGTACAAGTTCTGGGCCAAGAAGACGCGCAACAGGATCGGTGACCCTAAGAAGCGGGATCTTCTTGCGCCGACGGTGGATAACATGCCGCATTACTTTGGTATCAAGCGACCGTGCTTGGAGTATGATTACTATGAGCAGTTCAACAGGGAGAATGTGGATGTCGTTGACATCAAGAACAATGCGATCAAGGAGTTTACTGAGACGGGTATTACGCTGGAGGACGGAACGCATCATGAGTTTGATGTCATTGCTGTTGCGACAGGATTTGTAAGTCACCCGAAGAAATCTTGGTGAAGGAATGATGCTAACGTTGATAGGATGTTGTCACTGGTGGTGAGTACGGTTTTACGAGGGAGGTTTGAGTTGCTAATGATTTTAGTGATGACGCAGCTTGGCCTTCAGAGCATTGAGGGCGCTGAACTCGAGAAGGAATGGAAGACTGGCGCGACGGTATGTATCTCCTCCTGAATCTTTACTCAGCTCTGACATGATAGACCTACCTCGGCGTCACGACCCCCGGCTATCCCAACATGTTCCATATCTACGGTCCCCACGGCCCAACCCTTCTCAGCAACGGCCGTAAGTCACCTCACCCGCCCCTGCGTAATCCTCACTAACAACCCCCAGCTACATCCGTCGCCGTCCAGGGCCGCTGGATCGTCGATGCTATTGACAAGATCAAGAACAACGATCTCAAGTACATCAACCCCACCAAGAAGGCGGGTGAGGACTGGAAGAAGCACATCGTCGAGCTTAACAACAGGACTCTGTTCCCTACCACTCGCTCCACGTAAGTTACCCTCTACTGCACAATGAATGAGCATTTGCTGATGATGGGAATAGATACATGGGCGGCTCTATCCCTGGTAAGATTTACGAGCCTGTTTGTTACTCTGGTGGTATTCCTGCGTACAAGATTGAGATTCGCGAGGCGCTTGATAGCATGAAGGGTTTTGAGGTCGTCAAGAATAAATAGACTTGAGGCGGGAGGGTTTGTACTCTGGCTATCTCGAGCTCTTGCTGGAGTATGAAGTATTGGTAGATCTTAGCTTTAGTTATGAATTTATGTCTTGTTCTCTTACTCTTGCGCATTTCATTGGGTCGTTCGAGTGACGCCCTTGGCCTCTGATCCTCTCAGCCTTGATTCGTATAGTTTCGAGGCAGCTCCAGGTCTTGGTGAGGAGTCTTGACCTTGACAGCCTTTGAACAAGCATACGGTCTGCGATGAGGAGCGGCAAATGAAGTCCCGCCCCTAGGGTTCTCAATTGCAAGCCATGCGCTTAAGTCAGTAAAGATTCACCTTTTGGGCTACTACCATCGCCATCGCGGCGTTAAACCTGTCTTGATGTCTGCTCCACCAAGACATACATGGATCACGAATGCCGCGTCACGTTCGGCTACGTGACGCATCACTTATTACCTAGTCATCTTCCAACGGTTCCATGCCAATCACAATCTCGTCGTGTCACATTGATCTTCCTACACGGTAAGTAGCCTTGCATCTGCCTCTTTTCATCAAACTTGCGTCTGAGCCAATTGAAGCAAGTGTCCCGCGTATTTATACCCCAGTCGCATCGCGTCAAATCGTCGCATTCAATCGAACGCACGTCATCCGGCAGTTCCGCATCTCATCCAAATCTTGAGATCCTTTTCGCAATTGGAACATCTCAAGCTGCATCTCCTCGGCGGGTATGGATGGTCTGACGGATAATCCGGCTGTACAACTTCGGTAATGCGACGCGCAACTCGGCACAGCAATTGTCTATGCACAAAGCAATCCTCTATGTCCACATGTCCAATTATATATCCATTAATCGAATATTCACAAGATCAAATTCTTTCCTCGGTAATGACTTGGATAAATAATACCAGCCCAAATTCTCATTATGTCATAATTTCGGAACCTCCAACACCGAACAAACCCCGTGATGCAAAGCTATCCAACCAGAATAGGAAACTATGGAGAATCTACCCACAAATACCCGTGCATTCGAATTTCTGTTACGAAATCGTCTCGCCAAGATGCCAATAACAAAGCGAGCCCGGCTCAAACGGCCCTGTAACGTATTACTCACTCTCCTTGCCCTGTGCTTTTGTTGGCATTTTTCGGCATCATGGAAGACTTTGTTATGCTGTCATTTAGTGCATCTCCGCGGCTTGGGGCAGTGGTATAAGGGCGTTGGCTTGCTCTTTTTCTGTGAGGGCATCATCAGACATTCATTGAACAGAGTTTGGACACGCGCTGGGACAGGACAAACGCCATCATTCCTAATTCTACGTCACATTCAGTTTTTGACTCATTTTCCCTCTTTCATCGTCGATTCTCATACATCACCTGATTACCCCGGACTTTTCATCTCAGATCGGACCATCTCATCTCAGATCTCATGTCGCGCCTCAACCCGACATCGTGGACTTTCGATATTGATCGATACGTCAATCCGTTTATTCCATCACCACCATGGCAGCATATCCCATATCCTATCGCATACATCTTTGGATACCGACGCGATAAACCAAAGAGCATTGGCACAATCGTACCAGTAGTATGGGCATTTATCGGGATATTCATCGCCGTCTCAGTAATTGAATTGGCATCTGAGCGCATTCCCTCTTTCGTTGAGCGAGGCGCTCCCATAATCGTTGGATCTTTTGTAAGTTATTTTCCACTATGCTTTTGATGAGTGATAATGCTAATCATGTAGGGCGCTGGCGCTGTTCTCGAATTCTACGCCATCGAATCTCCCCTCGCCCAACCACGAAACTTCTTCGGCGGCCAACTCATCGCCGCCACAATAGGCGTCAGCATAGGAAAACTCTTCCTCCTCAGCTCAGACTTCCACTCCATCCAATGGCTCGGCGGCGCCATATCCTGCGCAACCGTAACATCCATAATGGCCCTGACAAAAACCATCCATCCCCCCGCTGGCGCAACCGGCCTCCTCGCCGTCGTCGACAATCGCCTCCTCGATCTCGGCTGGTTCTTCATCCCCGTTGTATTATTCAACTGCACTATAATGTTTGGCGTTGCGCTGCTGGTTAATAACATCCAGCGCGCTTATCCGGTTTATTGGTGGACGCCGGAGGACTTGAGGGGGGTTAAGACGGAACGGGAGAGGGGAAGTGTTGATGAGGAGAAGGGAAGGGCGACGGAAGAGAGTGACTCGGAGAGGCATGAGAGGCACGATGGGAGGGAGATTATTATGAAGCCTGGCGGGAGCTTGGTGCTGCCGCAGAATTTGTTCCTCATGCAGGAGGAGTTGCAGTTGTTGGAGGAGATTGCCATCCGTTTATAGGCTGCTTAAAAGTATCGCATTGCATAGCAGTCAAATTTAAAAAAAACAAGTAAACTGGTCTCATTCATGCTATCAAAACGGTATCTCGTGACTCATGGATCGTTTCTCATAAAGACATGCCATTCCCGTAACGTTCATAGTGCCAAGCCAGTACACCGCCCATCTGACCAAGATCGCATCTTCCATGCTCAGCCATTCTTTGTCCTACAAAAAGCAGTCAGCAATATCATATACTTAATCCAATGTCAACATGCGATCTCCACCAATCTCTCAAAAGCGGTCCTGCCTGTGAGGCTACACTTTACCGTAAAGGGTAATTTGGCGGATATCGCCAACCAATCAACATGCTCCAAATGCCTTAGTACAAGGCATAAGGGCTCAGACGACCATTTTGATCTTCCTCTCGAACGCTGAATCTCTCAACATACCGTGGTGCACTATGAAACCGACGCCCCCGTGACACAGGCATGCTATTGCAAGGCGCGTTCTCACCATCTCGTAGCCGCTGTTCATGATGACGCTGGAGCCCTTCGACGTGACGCCGGTACTGTCGCAGCTCGAAATGCTGCTCTTGCATTCGACGACGACGGAGCATTTGAGCGCGACTAATAGCACGTCGCTGATTTCCACGGTTGATGAAGAACTGGAGATTGCGACGGATGCCGTGACCATTAACGCGTCCTCCGAGCATGTTTCGCTGGGGACTGGTACGAGGGGAGGGCGCGCGAGATGGGATGGGTCGTTCCATGTCTTCGGGGGATGGCTGGGGAGGGGACAGGTTGGGTGCGGCGTAGAAGCGGGGGATGTCATGTAGTGAGGGGTATCCCGGGGATCGAGGTACCTCTATGACATCGTCGTCCGTTTCTGGTGAAGGCTCCGGCTTCACAGTGACAGTTGCTTCATTCTCAGGAGAGTGGGCGTCTACCTCTACAAGATTGACTGGAGAAGGGTTTGTGAGCGACGAAAGGGCGGGATGTCGTAGAGGTATGGCGATCGAGGTGATTCGGGTGCCGCCAGGGTATCCGGCGATGCAGGTTCGACCTTCACAGCCGAGTCTCCTTCATTTCCTGGAGACTGGCCATCAACCTCTTCAAAATAGCTATCTGTGAAGGGAACGAATGCATTTCCGTTCCACCATGTAGCCAGGTCTGGAAGTGATACGGGCTCTGGCAGCACACCGGGAGGGAGTGCTTCATACTCAGCGATGACATGTGACATATCGGTACCGAGCATCTCACCAATATAGGCGACCATGCCTTGGTAATGATAGTCATAGCGTTCTTCGTCCATCTTGATGCTGGGTCCTGGTGAGCGTTTTGAGGCTCGAGGGATTGGCTGCAGAGAAATGAACACGAGGGCTACTTGTCTTGGTGTACTGGGTGTAGGCGTCCGTTGGGCATTGACTAGAGTATACTGTGATACCGTCAGAAGGGAAGACTCGTTGGGTTCATGAGACGTACCGACTAAGTGAAGGATAGTGAAGGCATTTGATGTATGAAGTATCGTAGTTGCGTGGTCGAGATGATAAGGACAAGAGAGTTTGGTGATGGATGGTAAGTCTTGTGAAGGAGGAGAGTTATTGGATGTCAAAGATGAATGCGAGATCCAGAAGAGGTCCGGTGTGAGGAGTACACTAAGGGAATCAGATGCTGCCTGGATGCCTCAGATGCCAGTACCAGCGCCAGCTGGCATTAGTCCCTGCGACATATGTCCAAACGAACACCAAGTTTAGTGTCCCAGTTCCACTGGCAAGTCTTGATGTTTATTGCTGCCTGCTGAGACGTCTGTTTGCTTGCAGAACACTGTTCAACTTTATTTGTTCATGATCACTGAACAGTTAGCTAACTACGACGAGCGGAACATTTGAAGCGTCTGTTCTGAGCTTGGATAGACTTGATCTGAGTAAGTGGTAATGACGAATCTATCTACTCTGCATCGTGGATAATCTAAGTCAGCTGGCAAGGTCTTTATCTTCAGATACAGGCACCGACGAGTCTTGATAGCCGACAAGCCAGTCAATCGCCAGCATGTCAATCGCTATTACGCTAGCCTGTTGTATTTCTCAATACTGCCAAGAGGAGAGAACTAGCATTTGCCGCCTCTTGTGCCAATGCATATTCACATCAATCGTTTCCTTGGCATCCCCTATGACCTACAGCAACGGTGTATCTCAAAACACCCCAATTGGTTGAACCCTCGACAGAAAACCCGTTCTTGTTCTCAAACATAGACCAGACAGGCGCCAAAAGACATCTTCGCAGTTAGTCACTCTTAAGCTTATGCCCGTTACAGACAAACTATCGACGTTAGTGCGGCGCTGAAAACCAAGCTATTGACTCGGCGGAAATTAAACCACTGCGATAAGGATCACGATAAATACAGAGCAACCCCCGCTGTGAATTATTACTTCTGCACCGACCGTTTTCACTCTTTCAGTCGCTCGCTAAACAACATGATTTCTGCAAAGGTTCTGCTGGCCTTTGGCCTGGTTGCTGTGGCTGCGGGTCCTTGTAAGCCTGTTACAACTTCGTGTAAGTCAATTGCTTCAGCCCGTGAATGGAATTAACGAAGCGGTGCAGTGGCTGTGAGCTCGGGTACAAGTGTTGCTGTTGATTCTACTACTTTGGTGGGAAGCGCCGAGTCTACTGCTGTGACAGTCACCGAAGCTGAGACTGGGACCGCCACGACTGCTACGTTGACCTCCGATCTAACGACTCTCTTGACTGCGACCAGCGACTTGACAGCCCTCACCACCGAAGCAGCCACGTCAACCACCGAAGAAGCTACAAGCACAGAAGCAGCTACAACCACGACCGCCGAGCTACCTGACTCAACCCAATTCAACATCTACCCCGACCAAGGCGTCTCCGCCACCGGCCCTCTCAAAGTACGAATCCAGCGCGGCGGCTCCGTCTATTTCAACAACCCCGGCACCGACTACACCACAGGCACATTCGTCGTCAACGGCCGCGGCAAGCTCGTCAACGGAAACCAGCTCATGTGCGCATACTTCCGAACAGGCCAGCAGTACGGCGACATTGAAGGCTGCCCACCTGCCGACGAGACGGATGCTCGTTACTCGCCCATTGATTGTGAGCTCGGCGCTTCGGGGCAGCTGGATTGTCAGGTCCAGGGCAAGTTCTGCTACTACAGTCAGGATATGCTTAGGTGTGATGCGAGAGGGCTGTATCCTTATTTCTACATTGAGAGTCCTGGGTCTTCTGGGTATGGGCTTGTTTTGGGATCGAATGGGCTTAATCTCACGCCGGTTCAGCTTGCGGCTCAGCCGATTGAGACTTAGATCAGAGCATTCTCATGCTATTAGCGCTGGGCTTCTTATGCCTTGGATGTAGAGGGCCTCTCGCTATTGTTTCATTCATGTATATATATTTAAGCAAGGTCATATAGATTCACGGTGTAAACCCTTGGCTGATCTGAATTGGTGATCTTTGATGGCCAGGATGTCATTTCATGGCTCGGAAGGTCGCCTATAGGCTAGCCAGGACAGCAATATCGATTTAATCACGAGACAAGCCTCAATTAATCCGATGAAGACACGACAAGATATTAAATAAATACACGAAGTGCAATAGCCGCCGCCGCAACCATACCCTTCGCCCTCGAAACGCTATTATCCGTGACTGTAGCTGCAGCCGCGGAAGTAGTCTGACTCGCAGCCGAGCTTTGAGCGCCCGTAGCGGTGGTCATTGTTGTCTTCTCCTCCGTCGTAGTCACAGTCTCAGAAGCCTTCGCCTTGGTAACAGTAGTAGCTTCCGAGGTAGTCACCGAAACAGAGGCCGTCGCCGATGAAACAGGCAATTTAATTCCACAAACTGCCTCGGCGTCAAAAGTGAAAGGATTGCCGTGAGCATCGCAATCCTTTGAAGATCTCTCAATTTGCTCTGTGCCCAAATCAGTCACAGTTCTGTCATTTGATAGGGAGTCATCACCTGGTAGAACGTTATCCGCGCAGTTCTCAGCGATGCAGCAGAAGAATTTCTGGCGCATGCCCTTGAGAGTGCATGCACACGCTGGGCTATCGGCGTTGCATTTATTGGTGAAATACTTGAAGAAACAATTATTCTACACTGTTATTAGCCGCCGTCATCCTTAGGTTGTAGAGCTAACTCACGTTGCATGCTGCATCCTTGTTCTCCTTCTCCTGGTCGTACTGAGCAGCCGCAAAGCTACCCATGACGCCAAGGAGCATCAATACGTTAGATAGACGAGTCATTTTTTCGATGCCGGTATTTTAAGAGCAATTGTCAGAGCGAGTATCGTGTATTTAAGTACAGAGGTGGCTATAAGAAGTTCTTACCTAAAAGAATTGTAGCTAAAGAGGCTCCCTAGCTATAAATATAAAGAATACTTTTACTTTAATAAGAGATACTAATTATTATTATACTATAAAGAATTAAGTAAAAGCTATGTAAGGTTATTACCTTTATAGTTCTTATAAATATAATTTAAATATAAAAAGATTTTTCTATAAGCTACTATTTCTTTTTATATTTCCTTATACCTAGGGAAAAAAGTAACTATAGTGTGAGTCACCTTAGGCAAGAACTATTCGCGGCTACTTCCGCAAGGCATTGACACCCCTGATTGAACTTATCCGGTAGAGACGATGATTGGTTACTTGATGGGTCTGGAAATTACAGGCAGGGGAGGATAAATCCTAGCGAATGAGGTTCACGAATTGAAGCTTAGTTTCTCTGTGCCTTCACCGAAGGATTCATCGTCTATTTGGGGATTGACGTGGCCAATGAATCGTGAGATTGACCGGCCAAGACTGTTCGAGAGCCGGTTAGCCATTTGAACCATGTGTATATCACCCTTTTCGTATTCCAGCTTATGCACTATGAATACTTAGTGAAGAGTGATGAGATAGATTAGCTGGGTAGGATCGTATTGAAGCGTAACCAGATGAGGGTCCATGGACAGCCAGACACACTAGCGATAATGTCAAGCAAGTCTGGTGTCACGTTGTATTTGCGAACAGCATAACTTGGAGTCGTATTGACAGGCCAAGAGCTGAGATATTTTTGACTATGGCCTCCCCAAAATCCAATCATCTCCAAAGCCGCAACGATCATATCACCCGAAACATATTCGACTTGACGCCTCTCTTCAATCCCTCCGCCCTGCCATTCTCATACTCGACGCCTGCGCCTCCTCCATCTCCAGACATACCCTCCAGCTTCTCCCTCAATTCCTGATCCAGTTCAGCACTCGTCTTCTTTCGAGGCGCCATCTTTGTGGTTGAAGCATCTTTGTTTGACTCTTCTTTCCTCCTTGATTGAGCTTGACTTGGCTGGGGTATCGCAGCGTCGGGTGCGTTTGGTGAGGCGCGTGGAGCGATTGCATGGAAGGAGCTCCTTGTTGCATTCGCCCGGAGACTTGATGTAATCAGAGCGCGCTTCATTTTGTTGATTTTGTAGTGATGGGACGATGAAGGTTGAAAGTCTGGCCACCGAAAGTGTCATGACGAGTTTTGTGATGACTAAGGTAATACGCCATTGGCTGGAATTGACGGCATAATGCAGTCATTCTCAGTCGTCGATATAACTTCAAATAATGTGAGAACGTCCTCTAAAAGAGCATGTCTTATCGTTTTCAAGTATAATCCTTTTTATTTCCCATTATAAGATACGTTGTTGACTTATCCGCCCTCAACCATCGTTCTTTGCCTTGTCCCAGTCTTCACACATCACCGCGATAACCTCTAAGAAATCTTCAACAACCATCCATCAGCCTCAGTCTCCCCCTTTGCATTAATGCCTCCCCACATCAGCACTCCCTTCCCATCCGAACACCCATCAGCGCCAAAGAACCCTCTTGGTCCTGGGTGCACCTTACCCGCCTCCTGCGTCATCTCCGCCGGCGCAATCTCAAGCTCATGCCAACTGAACGCTCCTGACTGAACACCCGGAATAGTCTCGCGAATAGCGTCTTTGACTCGTGTAGCACTGTATCCATCAGAGGGGAGTTGAAGAGTCCACATGTCGGAGTAGAATGGGTGTTCCTCGGTGTAGGCTTTATCACTAGAAATCGATGCGTCTTGGCGGCTGCCGAGGAGGTAGAGAAGGTAGCGACGTCCGTGACCGGTTGTGACGGGGATCAAAGCGCTGCCGACCCGGGGACGAGGACCGGGGACGAGAGGATTGGAGGGGAAGTCAACAGTTTTCCACTCGGGAAGCTCCTCAAGGGATTCATCCTGGATCGAACCAGGTTTGATGCAATGGACCGACCCATGAACATCCGACTCTGCACTAATAGAGTACAGCGTCCCCTCAACAAACTGCGCCGCCAAAGGCTCAGCCGGCGCATCAGGCAAAGTATGCCAAAGACGCGTCGTAAAGTCAAACAACCACGTCGTCTTGCTCCGCTGCCTGTTCTCATACCCCCCATGAAGAACAAGATTATCCTTCTTGCCATCGTAGAAGATCTGATGGCCGTAGCGAGACTGGGGCACTTTTCCAGCAGCGGTTATTGAAGACCATCGTGCGGCCTTGGGTTCCCATTCCCAGAGGGTGAATTCATCGTCGACGGGTTCGTCATTGCTGTTTTGGCCGCCATGGATGATGAGGGTGTCGCGGCGCGTGCAGGAAGCGTGGTTGATGCGTGGGGAGGGGATTTGACCTTCGTCGCCTACAGCTGGGTAACATGCGTATTCACCTTGGCCTTGATGATCGCCAATGGATACAGCGTGCATCTCGTTGTTGCAAAGTTTACCGTCATCTTTCTTCCCCCCAAAGATGTATGCCTTCCCATCGATGACACTGACGCTGTGATGAGATCTCGCAAGGGACAGTCTATTTCGGTCAACATCGCTCACAGCAGGGCTTGGGGGAACATACGAGTTATCCTCTTTCGGAGTCGTAGCGATTTGGCTCAAGACTGCAGTGAGCGGTTGCGTAGGACGAGCTACGGTCGCTGCGGCTCCGACTTCAAGGCCGGTTGAGACGACTTGCTCGACTGCGATGACACCTGCTGCGACTTCTGCCATTGCGAATGATGATTTGGTGAGATTGTGTTGTTGAGAGGAGTTGAGATATACGAGGCTGAAAGATGACGGGGAGACATGACGTATGACGGATGCGGGCCATGACGTAATTTTATAAGGCTGGAATGTGCAATCGTTGGAATGAGATCGACTGTGTCTCTTATGAGACCTCAATAACAGAAGGGTACAGAGGAGAAATTAATTAATGGTTTTTGGTGCTATTTTCTACCGGGAGATGCGATGCAAGTCTGCGATTGATAGCTCATGAGCTACTGGTATCGCTCACCATTCTGACGTCAGAACCCCAATTCTCATGTCGCATCTGAGACGTGAGACCCAAAAATCACATTATGCTTCTCTGTTACATTTGAAAGCATCAATTCTCTGTATGGAATGATATCAGAGTCTAATAATAGCGAAAACGGCAACGAGCCAATCGTAACTGTCCTTGCGTCTCCGGAAATAAACGGGCGTATGCCAATCTGTCGCGTAAACCCCAACGATCAACGCGCTAACAGAGACGCGCCACCAACTCATGATGAGATGATGCTGAAGACGCAACAGTTGTACAGGATCAACACAGTAAAAGTCACACTGAAGTCGAGACGTAAAGTGAGTAAATGTACGTGCGAAGCGCACTAGAATTAAATATGTACACTAAAAGTTATCGGTCATCAACTCTATCTCAATCTATAGTCTAACATCTAGTCTACAAGATCATTCCTTCATGCGCTTATTTGCTGCGACGCTCCCACTCGTAAATAGCCATCATGAACGGTCCCATACCGCGAGTATCGTTTGGAACAACAGGAACCTCAGTATAGTACTACAAAAGTCAGCCAAATCCATAAAATCACAAGACACAAAACTTACCTCGAACGAAGCATCACTGTTCAACGATCCAACCTCGACGGTTCCCTCCCAGGTAATAGTGCCGTTGTTGTTCTCGGTCACAAAGTCACGGATGAGGCGCTTGTAAGCTTGCTTGGCGGGATTGGTGTACGTCTTCTCATCGAGAAGGCCGCGTCGGAGACCAGCCAGCCAGCCGTAGGTGAAAATAGCAGAGGCAGAGCTCTCAATGTAGTTGCCCTCTACACCCTCGTACTCTTTGTTCATGACGAGTTCCCAGAGATGAGACTCGTGGCCCTGGGCGCGGAGGAGAGCGGAGGAGAGATCCTTGTAGTAAGTGACGAGGCGCTTGTAGCCGGGGTGAGACTTGGGGAAGACGTCGAGGACTTCGATGAGAGACCAGATGTACCAGCCGACGGCGCGGGACCAGACGATAGGTGAAGCGCCGGTCTCGGGGTCAGCCCAGACGGCAATCTTGCTCTCGTCGAAGCCGTGCACGGGAAGACCGGTCTCCTTATCGATGGTAACTTCCTGGATCTTATCCCACTGAAGGACAATGTCATCCCAGGCTGTAGTGTTCTTGGCATCGAACTCAGCAGTCCACTCAGCGTAGAAGCTATCGCACATGAAAATGCCATCCAGCCACATCTGATCCGGATATGTCGGCGAGCGATGCCAGAACCCACCAGTCGGCGTCCTAGGATGCTGGTTGATCCTATCACGGATGAAATCCGCTGCAATCTTGTACTTCTCCTCACCAGTCTGCTTGTACCAGTACAGCAAGTTCATACCAATGCGGTAATTATCAAGCGAGTACTTTGTCAAGTCATAGTTGATGATGGTGCCGTTGGGGAATACGACGTCGTCCATCTGGTCGCGGTACCAGGAGAGCAGGGTCTTGTTGTTGGTGAGCTCGATGGTGGCTTCGATGCCCTCGTAGACGACTGCGCGGCCGTACCAGTATGCGCGCTGGGTCTCGCGGTTGTTGCGGATCCATGAGTCAGCGGTCTTGGCGAGGAGGTTGTTTGCGAGGACGAGGTTGGCCGAGGCCACGGTGAGGAGTGTCTGGAACTTCATGGTGAGCGATGAGATTGTCGAAGTCGATACCGATTCAATTACCTGGGCGTTGGACTGGGTATTTAAACAACGTTGCAACATTCGATGAGATCCACTGTCATTTTGGAAAGGGAATATTCTCCGTGTCTAGCAGACTGTCTAACCAATAAGCTTAATTGTCTAACCTTGAGCTTATCCATCATCTTTTTTTTGGAAGACGGACGTTTCATATACATTAGGTCAATTACCGCGTACAGTTACATCCACCGCGGATTATCCCGGCGGACCGTTATTCTCCGCCAACCGGATACGATGGGATGAACGATCAGCGAGGTGTTATGTTTGCCCATTGGTTTTTCGTCCGAACTGTTCATTTGTGCTGGGCTGAATTGGGAAGTATTGACGGTTCACCGTTGGGAGATTGATAGCCGCATATACGAATCTATCGGGCCGTCATTTTAAGGTATTAAGCTTGTCTTTTGGTTTGTTTTAATTACGCTTAAGTCTGCTGAGCCTCTTGATGGCGCAATCCCCCACGATTGCCCCCAATGTCTGCAAGTGTCGGGACTGAGGGCACGTCGGGTTACGCGTCGTGGATGGCGTAACGCTCCTGCATTTCCGTTATCCGATCTATTAAAGGAAGAAGACTGGATGATTGATGAAATTCAATGCATGTGAAGGTCACTTTTAAGAATCGTTCTATTGACATCAGTATTCTGAATTACTGTCGATCGCGGAAGACAGCATACACACGATGAAGAGGCTTGCGACACAAGGACCAATTTGGTCCGCGACATCTGTTTGAAGCCCGAAAAGCTGCACACTGAACATAGAGACGACTCAGTTTATGCATAACAATGTTGAACGGCAATATTGCTACGGCGGAGAACCAATTGGGGTCGGCAATCGATACCAAGAGATGTTCGCTCAAGCGACCCCACAAACATTGGGGTGGTCCACAAAAGCTTCCCGTCTTCATGCTTATTATTGGACACGAGCTCAATATTGTTTTGCTACCATACAGTACGAGGTGAACGACAGAAACACAACAGGTGAGCTTCAGTACAGAAGAATCCAAGTTGGGATCCTATAGCTTATTTGAAGCAGCGGAGAATTTTGAGAATGCGACATACCGAGGTCATAATTAACGCATCAAGGAGGTGAGGTTCAAAAGCAACCAATTTACCTTGCTTCCTTTATAATCTCAACAACAAACAACACCTATGAGCTCAACGCTCTCCAGTGATTGAAATTAAATAGCCAGCTGACCTTTACATGTTTTCTTCTGCTCGGTACTAGCTTTCTCAATGCATCAGGACTCAGTACAAAATACCAGTTGTCGAAGTTCCGGGTAGCTGAAGGTCGATAGACGAGATCAGATAAGGCTTATCTTATCAATATCGCAAGATAAGGATCACTCAGAAGCACGAACCGAAGCAAATAAGTCATAATAAGGACTGCGGCTTAGAAATGGATACAATAGCATTTCTGGTGGCAGTATAAAAAGAAGCTTCATTCATCTCTAGCACATATAGCCATGAGAGCTCAAACTAGGGCCAAGGCTGATCCGCCATGCTACCCATATCGACTGTTCTCGAGCCTTCAACGTATCTGACTGAACCCGGGTCATCACTCCGGCTTTCTGCCCCAGATGAAATAGACAGGAAGATAAAGATGAAGACTTGGATCAGAAAGATCGTTTTTCACCTTTGCCATAAATACCTGAATCTCTTCATCACTCCACCCAAGAACACGCGAGAAGATACCAGGCGTATACGACGTAATAACCTGCGCTTCCTGCACAGACTGAAACTTGCCAATCTCTTTGAGCTTCGGATCCCTAGGCCAAGATCCAATAGGCACCTTATCTCCCCATCAGAAAACATCTCCTTGTAGCGCAAGTACTTACCTTTAGAATCTTTTGCTCAACATCCACAAACCCAGCATTCTCCATCTCCTTCCTCCACCCCGGCGCCACATTCAACGGCTTTCCAAACTTCGCAGACCCCTCAACCATAGTCTTCATCCAAAGTAACGCGTTTTCCGCTTTATCTTTCGTGTCATCGTCGGATTTGAACTCAGAGTGCACAGCCTGCATTTCGAGATATCCACCCGGCGCCAAACTCTGCAGAGCGAGGGTGAAGAATTGTGCGTTGTTGCTGATGCAGCCTTCTAGTTCGCGCGCGTGGATGAAATCGAAGGGCTGGCGGAAGAGCCAGTCTGATTCAAAATCATCGACTTCGAAGAGGCAGTTCGGTGGGGTCCTGGGGATGTTAGAGAGGTGATGGGAAGGGGAAGGGGAGTTACCATGGGGGTTGGATG
>LTDI01000021.1:0-13321 GCA_001654545.1 Fusarium agapanthi | reverse complement strand
TATATAAAGTAAGTAATAAGGCAGATATAGAATCCCTTACTATAATAGTTATAACTCTTAGAAACGCTCCTTTTAGTACTAGGTCTATTAGATATCCTCTTTTTAATACCTCTAGAATATTATCAATAACCTCTGTGTTAATACCAGTCGTGGTAAGGGGCTTATTTCCGTTTAAGGCAAGATTGTAGCGGAAGCGTGAGGCCAAGGTTATTCTGTAAAATAATATATAGGAGCCAGGTACAGGGCTATTATGCTTGAGATTGTAGCCTCCCTAAAATTGGTGTGACAATGGACGAGGCCTGCTTTATTATGAATTCCGATGTAGAATAAAGTAGAGGTTTCTTTACTAGATAGTATCAGAAAGTATAAAACTTAACTAAATTCGAATTTCACGGCATCAGAACCGAAACAATATTTTGGGACTTTTCAGTGTGTTGGCTTGATGTGTCTCGTTCAGATCTCATAAGCTTTTTAGCGTCAATCAATCACTGGCCAAGCTGGAACTACCTGGCCGAGAATTTGGTGCTCAAACTCACTACAGAACGGCGGCACAATAGCCTGAAATAGAGAAATGAGAAAGCTTGCCTCAGGCCTGAAGCTTGTCTTAACTCTAAAAATAATCTCTTAAATGGAGTCCGGCAGCATACGGCCGAGAAAGGTACTCGGGACAGACTTAACAGCTATTCTGTTCCAGGGATATCCGTAGGCAGATTCCAAGCGGCAAGACACTTCTAACTAACAACTCCTCCCGCTTACCTCTATACTCAAGCGAGACATACGGAATAGGCTGAAATTTAGCGAAGCATTGAGTTCAAGACTAATGGCATTCTATGGGGTCCAGATGAGATAGTGCGTGTTCTCGTTGCTTGGACCCTGAGAGATCCTTGTATTTTCGCGTGACCTGCCCCATAGCTGATATGACGCTAAAGCTTGAGCATCAGCTGTCAGCACGCTGATATGACTCTAAACTTACATTATCCGCAGGCTCAATCACGTATATCCGACTCTTGCTATTATTGGCATACTGTGGTTTTTTTTATTAAAAACTGTACATGTTTATCATTCTGGTGGATGGAGTGCAAGCCACCACTCACACGCTATGCAATTTTGGGATTGCCGTAGGTAGTGAAAAGCCTGTTCGAGACCCCAAAACGTGAGTCGTTGTCACGGACTTTCGGCACACGAGAAGACGGTCTGCAATTGTGGCGGCCAATAGATATCTACTTTCGCGTAAGCCACGCCGTTTAAATCAGGCGTGATAGTTTGACGGTTGGAGATAACGCGTAAACCCGTAGCCAAAGATGTCCACATACGCTGATAAACAAAGTCTCGAATATTGAGTCCCACCCTCTGTAAAAGGACGCCGATACAAGACCAGGAAGATAGTGAATATTTGTTATTAAAATGCCATACTTCGCCCTGTGGTTACTGTAAGGTTTAAGTTCTGCTTATCGCTAAGTATTAGCTGATTAATTTAATTATAAAGTAAAGTTAAGTTAATATTGCTACAGTTTACATTAAGCTGTACTGGATAACTTTTACTGTATAATATTAGCCTAATTTGTAAATGCGATATCAAAGGAATGTAATATAAACCTTAAGGCCTAATCTAGGTAAAGCTCAGAGAATGATAAATTACGTATAAAGAAAGAATAAGAGCAAGAGAGATAAAAGGACAGAGTCAGAAGTGTTATTTAATGATACTTTCTCAGTTATCTATTAGCTACATCCTTTTATCGTTGAATGCCGGCTTACACACCATGAGGCTGCAACTCGGACTTTTGACCCTTTGGGCCAGTACAGCAATGGCAGCCTGCCAGCAGGGCGTCGTTGCAGGCTCTGTTACCGCCAATAATGTGGATTTTGAAGTTACCTGCGGTAAGGGGTTAATGGGTACGTCTTACGACACTCAAGCTGCTTCCTATGCTAGCACCTTTTCACAGTGCATGGGGGCATGCACAAATGATCCGTCATGCATTGCAATAGTGTGGGACAATATAGACATTTGCATCTTATACAGCTCAATTTCTGCTGTGGTCGACGACTATACCGATATAGCTGTCGTCCAGCAGCAATCCCAATCAACTACCTCGACATCCATGGAATCATCAACAACTTCCTCTGCATCAGCTACAACATCAGCAGAACCAGTATGTCAAGCGGGCACCTATGCTAGCTCTACCGACAATGTGCAGTTTAATACTGCATGTGGAAGATATCATGTAGGCGATGAACTCACCCCTGTCGTCGCTCTTGACTTGCAAAGTTGCATGGATATGTGCGCAAGCAATTCAAACTGCGTTGCAGTATCTTTGTCATACAGCGGCAATGGCAATACCTGCCACCTCTTCAGCAAGATTATTTATTCAGCGCCCGATGTCAACTGGGATCTGGCTGTTGTATCATCGCGGCCATCTTCGGCATCTTCAACATCTTCAGCTGATTCAACATCTTCAGCTGATTCAACATCTTCAGCTGATTCAACATCTTCAGCTGATTCAACATCTTCAGCTGATTCAACATCTTCAGCTGATTCAACTTCTTCAGCTGATTCAACTTCTTCAGCTGATTCAACTTCTTCAGCTGATTCAACCTCGTCGGCGCCTCCAACATCCTCAACATCCTCAGCTCCAACCTGCCATAGTGGTACCTATGACGGTACGATTAGTCAGTTTACAGTCACATGTGATGCCTCGCCAAATGCATACAGTACGCTATCTGGTCTTGGAAGTGGATATACCCTGCAGACATGTCTGCAGGCATGCGATGCTGATAGCCAATGTGATGGTGCAACTTACAACGAGCAATTTACATACTGCACTATATATCAGGGTGCCACAGCCCTAGGCTCCGCTGCAGGCACCGATTACATTTTAAAAATAGGCCCATTACCTTCGTCATCCTCACCAACTTCAACATCCTCCGCCGATTCGATCTCCTCCTCAATATCTTTAACATCTTCTACTACATCTTCATCTGCATCATCTACAACATCGTCACCCATCTCAACCACCTCGGCATCATCATCAACATCTTCAACATCCTCCGCCGACTCGATCTCCTCCTCAATATCTTTAACATCTTCTACTACATCTTCATCTACATCATCTACAACATCGTCAGCCGTCTCATCCACCTCGGCATCCTCAACATCTGTGTCATCGACAACAATAGGGTCTACAACTGAATCTTCAACGTCTACATCGTCTGCTGTTACGTCTTCTTCAGCTACATCATCTACGTCTACGTCTTATACGGCGGCATCATCTATATTTACGACTTCTACAGATGCGTCGTCTACAGCTCCATCGTCTGCATCTTCATCTTCGTCAGCTACATTGTCTTCATCAGTGGTATTGTCAACAACTACTTCACCAACATCTACAACATCTGCCCAATCAATGGCCTCATCAACCTTTATTGTTTTACCGACATCATCAGAGCCCATCTCGTCAGAATCCACGTCACGACCATCACAGTCTGAATCCCAGTCTACGTCTCTGTCCACATATCTGCCTACATCAATGATTTTGTCGGAGTCTACTATGGAGTCTGAGACATCAAACTCAGAAGGATCTTCTGTTCATTCTTCTATACTCAGCGGTACGACAACTTCAACTACCTCCACCTCCACCATCATGACCTCTGCCAGAACCGAGAGCCCAAGCTCAGAGACGTCTACCAGTGAGACAACAACTATCTCTTTCAGTTTCACAACACCGGAAGCAAGCTTCACCAGCACCAGTCAGAGTATGACCGGCACGGAGTCCACAGTACTATCCACCCAACAACAGTCCTTGCCGGTCACAAGCGTTTCACCATCGGAATCTCTAACTTCACCTTCATTGACTTCATCGACGACTTCATCAACTCCTTCTACAAGCCCAAGAAATATTCAAGTTCTCGATGGTTATGATTTTATCGCCTGTCTGCGATCCGATGAGGGATTTCCAACCTTTACAAAGGTAGCAACCCAGGCCAACATGACCACAGAGATCTGTGTCACATTGGCTGCTGGGAGCATTTATGTCGGTGTCTATGGAGAGTGAGTGTTTCAACAATTAATAGTATCCAAGCTAACTCATTTCAGGACGTGTTACAAGGCTGATTCCCTCACTGGATCAGAAATTGTACAAGATGAGCGCTGTAGCATCCCATGTCCTGGTGATCCCAGTCTGTTTTGCGGAGGCACGACCGGCGGGGCAGGCAGACGCCGTGCCATTCCGTCCAATCGTCTATTGACACTCTATCGCCAAGCAGTCTCCTCTCCCTCCTCTTCTTCTTCCTCCTCTTCAAAGGCTTCAGAAGCTTCACAAGCTTCAGGAACACGAACTCTTTTATCAACATCCAAGTCGATTGCTGCAACAACCTCCAGTCGGTCAGTCTCCTCCTCTTCAATCTCTTCTGGAGAGACTACAGTATCCCCGACTACATCCAAGTTGAAATCAATCTCTGGCACTCCATCTCCAGTTACTCCCGGCCCTATCCGAACCATCCATGTGACCAAGGGTGTGACTGTCACAGAGATTGTCATTGCAGAGACAGTAACCACTGTCACGTATGTCACGATCAACCAAAGTCAACCAGGAGTTCTTATCACTACTTGCATACCAGTGACCCTGCAATATACTGCCTGCAATTGTGATCACCAAGAATATCCACCGGTTGATATGACCACCATCATCTCGTCTTGTCAGGCATGTGGCTACCAGGGTCAGGATATCGTCACCATGGTGATTCCACTTGCCGCTTACGAGAGCGGTAGTGTGAGCTATGGATCTTCCGGTTGGATTGACGGTCATGAGATTCACCCTGGCCATGGAGCAGACCTCGGACCCCAATCTCAACCAACACAAGGTCAGCAGAATGCTAAGGGACCGGATTACGAGAATGGACCCTCAAATAGACCTTCAAATAATGCAGCTACAACCCAGGGATCAGAAGGCAAAACACCAAACAACCAGGCACCTCATCTCCTGCCAACACAAGGACAACATAATGGCAACGGACCGGATCATGAGAATATACCCTTAAATACTGAAGACGAAGGACAAAACAAAGAGACAGCCAATGCTCTGCCAACACCAGGACAAGGACAACAGAACGATGAAGGACCTGACTATGCATCTAGACCCTCAATGCCAACACAAGGGCAGCGAAACGGTGACAGCCCGGGTTACAAGAACGTACCCTTAAGTACTAAGTCCGCAACTCAGGGACCAGAAGATAGAGCACAAACCAAAAAGACAGCCAACCCGCTACCGACGCAAGGCCAGCAAAACACCGAACGACCAGGTGATGACAACGACCAATCATCTGTTGCTGTCCAAACTTCGCCAGAGCAGAATAACAAGAACGGACCAATTTTCTCAGCATCCCAATCCAGTAACGCACTGAATCCCTCCAAGCCCTTGCCTTTTACCCTGGACCAGCAACTTTCTTCAGGCGGCTTAACAATAGAAACAAGCGTTGTGCCAGCGCCTGGACCCGACACTCCTACTAGCCCTTCTCAATCAGTACCTGTTCACGGGCATCGCCCAGCTATTTCAACGACCTTCGCTACCGAGGTAGAAGTCACTAGAGAGGCTGAGGCATCCGAGTCGACTCATAGCCTCAGTCAAGCTTCATCTATTCCATCGATGGTTTCTTCGTCAGAAGCACACAGATATCTGATCATGTACTGGCGTATTATGGCCGTGATAGTCGGAATGGTGCTTTTACTTCAGTGATGTGTACTAGCTTAGTTGTTCGTATCTTGGCCCAAGTTGGTCTGGTACATACATTTGATATGCCCAGGAATAAGAGTAGCCGGCATGGTCATCGGTCTGCCAGCCCCTCCAGAGCTGGAATTTATCATATGTGAGCTTAGAAAGCAGCCAGGGATGGAATGCTGAAGGCCGTGAGGAAAGACTGCATGACATCAGTACCTGGGCTTCCCGAAGAAGAATAGGCGGCGCCTGCTGAGTTCTCGGGTGGAGTGATGGAGCTGGAAGGGAGGAGAGTGAAGGCAGAAATGGACGTAAATGTGGTTAAGGGTACAAAGGAAGCTTGACAGTACAAGAGATGACAGACCCGGATAGAGACTTGGATAGATTTGTGGTATTGATAACTTAATCACGGAGTAGTAAACCGCCTTATTTTCTGCTCTTTATCCTTCGTCTTACCACTGCCTAAAATTGATAGCGTTATCAGTTCGGATGTCTGAGATGGCATTTTGGTTTTTATTTGTCCTAAAATAACCTTTGTTGCGTTGTCTGGACCGTGCGAGGGTGAATAGTCTAGTGATTGGAATTCTGGCCATATTGATATGACATCCGGGTCTAAATGACATCTTTTTCTTTTCGCAATCGGCAACAAGGATCACGCCTCCGAGGGAGACATCCAAACGCGGGTAGATAGCCTCCGAGGCTCCGCTAAGCGTGCGACTATCCGCTTCTGAGGATTGTGCACCTACTATTATGAGTTGTATTACAGGAGTGCTGTTTAAAGCAATACAGATGTCTAATCTTTCTTACACGCTGTTGGCTGTAAAATAACTCGTGGCCGAGCTCTATAGCACCCTTGCCCTCTAGGTTAATCTCGATACTCGAGAATGACGTAGCATTGATTATCTGAGGTTACTTGGCATGTTCGTTTCTTAGCGTATTTAGCATGATGTCTAAATGAATTACCTGTGGCTAGGGCCCAAAGCTGAAGTAAAGACCAAAATGGGGTGCTGGGTAAGTGAGGCGCCATGATCCTAATCGAGGGCAGCGCCAAGGTGGGTTGGGAAGATAAGTCGTTGAATTCGGGAGGCGGGCAAATATTCTTCGTGGCCAATGTGGTGAGAATAGACATTCCTGCCCCTAGCAAAGGACTACCGATGCACAGAGACTATGTCGACTAATCATACGGATAATAGAGCGAACGCTGCGAACACATAGAGGATTCTGAATGTGTGTCACAAGTCTAGGGCTTGTCCTTGTGTATTTAGATGCCAGAACTGTGATGACGGTCGATAAATAGGTGATTTTACCTAACGCAGTTGAGTTCCTATCGACCTCACCCTTACGGTGTAAGAGAACTTGGCCGTTTCTCATATTGAAGCGTTATCGCAGCACAGTTTAAGTCTCCTCACACTTCCTAGCCTCATCGTTTAGAATCAGGGTAGCACTGAGAGTAGAATGGGTTTAGAATCTTGCAGTAGAAGCCCTTGCCACACTGCATGTTCCCAGTCCACTCAGCGCCACCGCACTGCTGGTACTGCCCCTGGGCCTTGGAGACGGGAAGGGCTAAGATAGCGGCACTGGCCCTCTCTGCGACGGTGACGATGTAGGAACTGGGGTTGGTGGTGACCATGCCTGGGAAGATAGAAGCATCAGTAACAAAGAGGTTGTCAGTGCCATAGACCTTGGTGTTGAGGTCAACGACCGCAGTACCGCCTTGGCGACCGTCATCCTTGCCGAGCTTGTTGGTTCCAATCCAGTGATTGGCACGGCGGTTGCTCCACGACACGACCATCTGTATGCACCATTAGACTCTGCTTTGAAGGCCAGAAGAGATTAATGAACCCCTTACATCATCGACATATTTCTGCGAGGTGACACCAGGAGCTGGCTGGAGCCATTCCAGACCATCCACGCCAGAAAGCGCTTTGCGAAGGTTGTCAAGGGCCTTCACAACAGCCTTCTTGTCTTCTGCATCATTGAGGTAGGGGTTACCAGAGACGACGGTGTTGAGAGCACTGGTGATGGTCATGCGGCCGCGTGACTTGGCACCACGGCCGAGGTACTGGCCAATGGTGATGGACTCTGATTCACGAGTTAGGTCAAGTCTGATGCATTGCACCGACTGTCAAATGTTACTTACTGTTGCTAGTCTCGCCGAGACTGGGCTCAACACGAGCCGTCCACTGCATTGATCTGACACGGCCATCAGCACCAGAAATCTCGTCAAAGATGATCGGGCCAATGTTGGGGGCAGCTTGAGCGAGAATGCCGGAACGTTGATCTACCTCCAAGTCAGCCTTCACAGTTAAGTTTGAGATCACCGTAAATACTGACCTAGGTACTTCTTCTTATCAGCTGGGATAGGGTTATCATGGGCCTCATAGAAGTCGTAGAACACAACATCGGGGTGCTTTATAACTGTGTCGGTCTACCATAATGTTAGCCAGACAATCTGATGACGTTTTTATATGCACTTACATTGGTATGGTCCTCGAGATTGTAGCCGACAGGGAGGTTGATCCACTGCTCTTTAGCGATCATCGAGCCACCGTCGCGGCTGGAGTTGGCCACAACACTGAGCTGGTCATCTGGGCCAACACCACCTATAAAGCACGATTAGGACTAACAAAATCTAACAGTGTGCGGATAAGAAATGACTCACTGCGAAGGAGAATCTTAGCACTGCCGAAAGTGCCAGCCGCAAGAATAACGCGACCAGTCTCGGGAGTCAGCTTCACGGTCCCGGCATAACCAGCGCCAGAAAATGGCTCGACCTCAAGGGCGGTAACGTGACCGCCGGAGCGAACAACACGCCTGACCTGGGTGTTGGTCCAGTACTTGAAGTTATTCCGCGCTTTGGCAGAGACGAGATACGTAGCAAGGGGCCCACCGCGCTCACCGTGGGAGAACATGTAGGGTGTATGGGTATAAGTACGGTTCTTCGCGGCCGGCTGCTCAAGAGCGTTTACTTCCTTCCAACCAGCCTTGTCAAGTGCTCCAGCAACAATCTTATAGCCCTGGTCGAGGTACAGCTTGCCATCCATAGACGGGACACGAGTACCTGGAATCCGGCCAAAGACACGCTGCTCGTACGTGGCCATATCTTTAGCCTTCCAGCCATCGGGGAAGTTGAAGTCCCAGTCTGTTGGGTTGGGTCGCCACCACAGACCAGCGTTGATGGCGGTGCCACCACCGAGAACACAACCGGCCATCTGATCGGTATCGGGGCAGGCAATACCTGAAGAGTCGGCCCAGATCTCGTTGCATAGGCCGGGAACATCGAAGCGGGTTAGGTTAGTGCCTCCAAGCCAGTCTGGCTTACGGGTACCGCCCCAACAGCCAGAGGATGGTGGTCCCTTCTCGATGAGGAGGACCTTCTTACCAGCCTCGCTGAGACGGTCGGCGACGGGGATACCACCAGCGCCACCGCCGACAACAACGTAATCGTACGTCTCGTCTGGCACGGGGGTACCGCTGGGTGCAGAGGTGGAGGTAGGCTCACTGGTGGCGGTAGAAGTAGGCTGCTCACCACAGCAGTTGCCCTCGACAACCTTGGTAGCAAGCTTAGCCCACGTATCATACTTGTTGTTAAAAGCGTTACTAGTAAGTTGGCCACCGAAGATACTCTGGGTTTCGTGCTGGAGCATACTGGCCTCACGGGGACACTCGGGATAAATCACATTTGTGGTGCTATGAGCCCAACCGAGAACGGCGATCGAAGACGTGGTTACTAACTGACCCGAGTTTCCGTCTTGTGACCAGGAAGTGCAGCCCTGGCAACGGTAGATAAGAGTAAAACCATTCGCAGTGATGCTGGAAGAGATCTGGGTCAAAACCGCCTTGCCCTTGTAGGGGACAGGCTCGACCTGGGCGTTGGCCCAAAGGAAGGACGTAAGAATATCGCCATCGTGAGGGTAGGCCATGAGTAAGAGTGAGTTTGTCATGGGTCCGCCGTAGGAGAGGCCGCACCATCCAGTGCCCTTTCCGCTGGGAGTCGCACAGTTCTGTTTCCACGGTCAGAAAAGAAGAGCTATCGATATCGAATATTGCCTTACGAGGTATCCAATGAACTGATCGGCGTTTGTGGTCTGGCCATTTTCGGGAAAACTGAAGCCGAAAGTCATACGAGATGCGGTCCATGTGTCGAACACGATCCCAGTGTCGGGGTCGGTGTAAGATGCGGGCGTTGATTGTTGGGCAGACACATACTGGGCAACTTCTCAAGATCAGCACTCTAAAACTGTGGAAGCGGAGCATATTCAGACTCACGAGGCGCTAGGACCAGAAGCCATAACGAGCCGTAGGAAACCATGATGACGAATCCCCAGTCGACAATTGGTCAAGGGCGTCGTTGATTTCGACAAACAGAAAACAGGGCAGAAGCCGCATTGATATACCGATGAAAGCAACGATCAGCCAAGGCGCAGTCGAAAGGGACCAAGGACCGATGCCGTATTAAGGTACTACATTGTACGCTCCGAAAGAAAGCAAAATACGGTGCGCCCTCGCAGGGGTCTATGTCGGATGAAACGAACCTTATTAACGCCTTCCCCAGTTGATGACAACGTTTCCAACAATTCAATTCAAGTCGTAATTCAAGTCTAAAAAAGCAAGGAAAGCCTCTCTCTAATTTGCTAATCTAGCTTAATAATAAAATCTAGCCAATAAAAGTAGAAAAATAAGATAAAAAATTGCTTTTTTAGACTTGAATTACGACTTGAATTGAATTGTTGGAAACGTTGGTTGATGACGGAGACCCGGGCCTTATTTCCAACATTATCTTTATGCTTAGCATTAATCTGCGACGGCAATTCCTGTAACCCAAACAAGCTCATGGTCCTTCATTCTACAAGTGCCGAACGAGCGAGTAAGGCGCGAGATGCGAGCATCAGCTATCAGATCTGCCAATAATTACAGAACACTGGCATTTCAAATTCGTTGGCTTATATCCGTATGCTCGTACTTTTGCCATATCTTCGGTCAGCCTTTTTTCGATGCGCTCCCTTCACCCAAAATTGTTATATTACCCAATGTGTACCAAGATCCGTCGTTATTTCCAGAAGCGGGTGTCGGAGGTTAATGCTCCTTTTCTCCCCGCAATCATCTGATAGTGGTTGAGCGGCACGGTGCTCCGGGGGTGGGCTCCCCTGCTCAGGCACTGCCACTTAGATTGACAGTGAACTCCCACACACCTAAGCTCCTCTGTGATCATAGTGTAACGTTGGCGCCAAAATTGCCGTCCGCCTTGTCAAAAGGTTCTCATGCGTGTTTGTGCTAATGCGAGCCCCGTGCATATTTCCCGGTCAGTTCATCAATTAGTTGCAGAATCTGAAGGTAAATGGATTGGCGCTGTTTTGGCAATGTTTTGGCGATGTTTAGAGATTCTGTATTTCTTCACCACAACCGGTAATTACAACAGCATGTAGAAGCCAAGGGCAAGGCTATGACGCTTCAGAATCATGGCCTCCTCATAACTGGTACGATGGCTGATGAAGCGTGTTTTCTCATGACTCTCGTGTCGCGGCCCAGTCAATTCAATTTGTTCTGGGAGGCTAAAGTGGCCAACGCCATCCCCAAGGTCCTCATTTCTCACATGCGTTCAACGTACACCGCTGAGTATTCAGGTGATCCAGAGACCTTGTACTGGGATCAACTGGAGTACAAAGCACATATGTATCAAGGTGAGCATCAAGGTGAGCATAAGCTATACAGATTAATGTACCTAAAAACAGCAACCACAAATAGTTTGGTGCGTAGAGTTATAGTCCAAGGCGTAAAATGCAGAATTCATAAGAAGCAATCGCTCCCTCTTCGTATATTCAACTTGTCAGACTTCAGCTACGTAATGATTGATATCCTCCTTGAACTACTGTCTTAAAGCCCCCATCCAGATTAACGACATCAAACTTGAACTGTCTGAGAATGCAGGAAGCCAAATAGCCGCGGTAGCCTACTTGACAGTATACCAGAGTTGATATTGATCTATCCAAAGTGGTCAACTGTTTCCTCAGGTTGTTAAGCGGAAGGTTTACTGCCTGGTAAAGATGACCACGAGCAAATTCCTCGGGAGAGCGGACGTCCACAACTTGCAGTTTGTCGAGTTTCTCTCTGGTAAGCTGTTCAGGTTGGCGCGTATCCCAACTCCAGATGTACCGTGACCGAAAGAGGATCACGACCAAGTTGACGGAGTACTTGAGTCGAAAGTCCGACAAAGCCGAGCATCAGACTAAATACCCGACAGACGGATCTGCCAACATTTCCACGATAATTCACCGTTTTACCGCAGATATTGTCAGCTCAGCCGCCATTCGACCTTGTCTGTTGGCTGGGCCAGCCAGGGCGAGCATTGCCGGCTTTTCCATAATATTGTTTTGTGTCTCAACCATATCCCCGACTGCATATATGTCAGGGTCAGAGGTTTGCATGTAAGTGTTGACGCTAATAACTCCTGTCGCGCCCAACACCAAACCTGCCTGCTTTGCCGGGCCTGTTCTGGCCCTGGCTCCGCCAGCTAAAATCACTAGGTCGGCGGGTAGCGCGAGTCCACTAGATACGATGACTGGGGATTTGTCGATCTTCTGGGCTGACTCGTTTAAAAATAGCTGAATCCCGTTTTCACGGAGTTCTGAGTAAAGTATTTCAGCCATCTCGCCATCAATAGGCGGAAAGACATGCGATCCATACTCGACAATTGAAACATCAAGTCCAAGCCTGCGCAAGTTCTCAGCCACCTCAATACCGATGAATCCGGCTCCAATCACACATACATGCTTTGCATCGCGATCTGACAGCAAATCATGTACCTTTTGGAGGTTTGCAATTGTCTGCATTGTGGCAACATTGTCCAATTCCGCCCCAGCACATGGAGGGCGAAATGCCTCGGCACCATGGGCAAGGATGAGCTTGTCATATCCAAATTGACGAATGAAGCCATCTCCTTCAGTCCGTACACTGGCTGAATGTTTTGCACGATCGATACTGACGACTTCAGCTCGAAGATGAACATCAATATTGAATCGCTGTTTGAAGTCATTTGGTGTGCGAAGGATTAGCTCCTCATCATACTTAATAACCTTGCCAAGCGCGTAGGGGATGCCGCAGTTGGCGAAGCCAGTATAAGCTCCCTGTTTGAACACAAGAATGATGGCTAATTCGTCGAGACGCCAAAGACAGGTGGCCGCGGACATACCACCCGCAACGCCACTTATAATAATAGTTCTTCCAGCCATATAGAAAATATATTAATATAATTAGGAGTTGAGAATTTCCAAGAGGATTGTGGGTTTGATAATTAGCATAATTATAGCCTTTTAATGCTATTTTAGTAAATTGTTAATTAATAAACTATAGTATAAACTAAACCCTAAGGAGAGTGCTAATTTTTTAGTTTAGTAATTTAGTATTTATATTAAAATAACTTATATAATAGTAATTACATTTATAGCTAGTAATTTTTATAAGTTTATAGATATAAATAATTAAATCTAAATAGCTTAAAACTTTATAAAACTTATATAGCTATTATAGCAGTTTTACTAAACATTACTTAAGTTTATTATTAGTTTCTATAAAATATTAAATTATAAAAACATAGACTTAATATTAAGGTTATT